>JANITW010000234.1:60601794-60616542 GCA_027564335.1 Erythroxylum williamsii | reverse complement strand
CTAGATGAGCTTTATATATTTACCATAAAATCTGTCAACTTAATTTTTATAAATTAATAAATTATTCGATGTCAGCAACATTACATCATCACATCAAAACTATTGTAGAAAAATTTCAGACATAAATAAATTATCAAATTCAAGTGAAAAATACAACGTCTTAGAGTTTGTTTTTTATTTTCAAAGGCTTATCATTCGCTTAGTCGGTCCAATTGAATAGCACAAACATAGACCAACTGGCCAATCTTATTTTATTAAAATCAAACTTATGTCCGCTTGTGATTTTCCAAACTCCGAATCATGGAAAACAGGAAACTTTTAACGTGTTATTTTATTATAAAAACAAACTTTCTATTTATAATCTGAAGTTCTAAAACAGATGGCACTTTCTCCTTTCTTCAGCTTTTGGTCAAAAGCATTTTCTGCAGTGAGAGTGTCGACTCGAGAAGAGATTGAGAATTCTAAAACTTGTAAAAAAAAAAAAAGAGAAAAAGAAACTAATACAAACTAACTAACGCAAAAGTCGACGGTACACAGCGTCGTATTGATCCTATCGAATAAAGTCTAAAATTGTGAGTAGGGGCTCTTGTAAAATGTGCAGTGCGGAACTGGCAAGGGTGGCAAGCGAAGCCAAATGATCCGCACTCTGATTGCTCTCTCGGTAGATATATTGGATCTGAACTTTCCAATTTTGGAGGAGTAATGCACGAACACCTGACACCAAAAAAAGATCGTTAGATAAAATAGAAGTGTAGGAAGACAAAAAGTTGATGACCTCGAGAGAGTTCACTTCCAAAATAACTCTTCGGTAGTCCATGGTCCAAGCGAGGTAGAGCGCCGCCTGGATACCTCCTAGAATTCTAATACTTTTAAAAGCAAAGCCTCTTTTCTCTGTCAGGTCATAATGTGGCTGAGACACTATTCTCAATTTCCCGTCTCTTTCCTTTCTTCTTGGTCATGGTTTTCTTTTCTCCAGTCTTTGCTTACCATTCTGACTTGCAAAATTAAAATGCAAACTAATATTCCGTTAACAACAATACAATTTATGGTCAACCAAAGTTGTGATCTCATTGCTTTCTTAAAATTTTACACTACAACAATACAATTTATGGTCAACCAAAGTTGTGATCTCATTGCTTTCTTAAAATTTTACACTACACTCATCCAGTTACAACATGCAAAGATATTTCAAGAAATTTTAGTTGGTCTGTTTAAGGATTTAGGTTTTAAGGATCTAGAACTAAGCTTTCAGTATCATAATCATTTTTTTGGTCTGTTTAAGGATTTAGTTTTTAAGGACCTATATCATAATCAATTTTTTTGGTACAGAACAAACCATAACAAAATTTATTGCTTGTACACCTATATATGAACGTGAGATAAATTATTTCAAATATCTTGGATAAAATATTAAATATATTATATTTTTAATTTTAATACTAAATATCACAATCTATACAAAAATATATACATATCTAATTAAATTAGTGACAAAACTTAATTATATTGAGCTATTATCTCTAAATTTTTAACTTAAAAATGTATACATATATTAATAATTTAATGAAATTGAAAACATATGACTAAAAAATTATTAAGCTATTGTAAATTTTGAAAATAAAAAAATCATAAATAAAAATAAATAATAAGTTTAAATATGATTATATTTTGTAGGATGCCTAAATAAATGTCCTGAAATAATTTTAATTATACTAAGTTATGTGGAATACATTAATATAATAAAAATTATGATAAATTTAACCAATTATTAAGAAGTTATCATATTTAAAATAATTTACTCCTAAATATTTGCCATGTAAGTTTGGCACTACCTTAGTGAACTTGAAATAGGTGTGTGATAACGAAACCCAATCTCATGGAACATTAAAGTTGTAAGATGGAGTTAGTTGGAAGCCAGCAAACAGACATTTTAGGGGCTCTCTTAAGGCAGATGCTTGTGGGCCACGAGACATAATAGCTTTAGATGGTTTTGGCACTTTGTTGGGGGAAGTCGATTTACGTTGCTGTCTCTTTGGGAGACAGCCATTTAATTTCCAAATTTTAGCTACCAAACCACAGAACAACTTAAGTCTATCTGCCCAAATCTTTTTCGAAACATGAATATATAACCATATGACACTTCTCTCTCCTGTTCATGGACATAAATGATACTTCTATACATGGTACCTTCACTTTTGCGTCGAACATCTTCCTGGACTTGGTTACATGGTTCCTTCACTTTTGCTTCGAACATCTTCCTGGACTTGGTTGCTGAATCAAGGAAGCGTGTGTTTAGAACATAATTGATCTAAGAAGCTCTCAAAAACTCCCGTAAAATGTTAGACATAGTGTGAGCCTTATTATGTCTCTCGGATCTACATGAAAGGATCAAAAACGAAAGTAATGCAGAATATCTGGATTTGAATTCCATCTCTGATTCCGATGTCAATTCCGAGTTCCAAACGTCTTCGAATCTCCTAGAATCTTCAATAGAAAGTGCTCCCCGACTTACGAGCTAGGTCTTTTTACAGTTTTTTCAAAATACGAGCTTCTCTAACGGGTCAAGAATTCTTTATACTCGTAAATGATATATGAGTAACTGCAAGAGATCTTAACCTTTATATAGCTTTCATATCAGGCTTTCCCATCACAAGAGTGATATAAACTTGGTCTACACTAATTGAGACCCATTTTTTACCCGAACTTTGACCCATTAATCTAGATCATTTAATGGGTCACTCTATTATCTTTATCTGGATCAAATAACGTAACTTAACCAATGATTTATTTAAAAACAAAAAATGCAATTAATGATGTCTAACTTTATGAGACATAGATAAAATTGTCCCTAAGGACAAAAAAAATGACTAACAATCTCCCTTTTGGACACGTATTAACTGCAGTTGACTCTAATTTAAAAACTCGGTTATGCCACGCTATTGTATTAGTCGACTAAGTTTTAAAACCAAAACATTTGATCCAAAGATAATGAAAGCCCATCATTCTGTCCCGCAAGGCTTTCGATACCGAAAAGCATCAGATACATGTGTCATGTGGGACACAATTTCAATACAATCACGAACACCTAATACCTTACTGACATGAATGGAAAAATGGAGTATGACAAACTATGATGGTACCTTTATGATCTAAATTGTATCATCTTTGTTTGTAGGTCTCAATTTCTCCAACTTTATGCTAAACCGCATATGCTAAATTACATTAAAGAAATCATGTTTTCTCCCACCAAATACTTAACAATATTAGAGAAAACCTTTATGTTCTCCAACTGAATGCTAAATTGTATTAGAGAATCTTTATGGGATTAAAAACTTAAACCCCCTATGTCATGTCAAACTTTATAGATATCTATGTTAAACTGTATGTGTCTAAATGATATAGGCACAAGGACAATGTATATATGCCCAATGACCTTCAAATACTTAAGATCGACACAAATCTTAAGATTTTCATACATATTATGACAATGTATGATGACACGTCATATTGAGGATAAACGATGATCATTTTTATCAATGAACCATCATACTATCATAACAATTTAAAATGTACAAATGTACATGGAGTAAACATAACTATCCCCTAACTAGTAGTGTCTAAGGACATCAAAGCACCCATGATGTATACTTTTGTCACAAACACAAGTGGGAGAAGTCCTTTAGTTAAAGAATTGACTCCCAGTTTCTCAGTCCTTAAATTCTATAAACCTTAATGTCACCTTTTCATATCAACACCTTTATGACCAAATAATTGATCTTTAAATGCTATGACCCTGTGATATTCTTCTTTGTTATTAAACAACACTGTAAGAAGAATACCACAGTAAAACCAAATAGGTCTAGCCACTGAATGGACCACAAACCACTCAGAAATCAAATTTTTGAGTTAAATCATCTATGAAGCAGCCTCTTAGCATGCACTCTGTATGCCTAATCGAGGAAGTTACGTGCGTTTCTTTGACATTTCTACGACATTGTACCATCTGCAAACTTGAACTGTAACCTTAAGTGAACTTTCGATCATCCGAACACATAGCTAAATTTTAATATGAATTCCTTATGAGGTTTAATCTGTTGACTTTTCTATATGTCAATATATAATCCTTGATTCCTTTAAGTATCTCAAAACTCGCTAGACTGCATTCCAAAAATCTATAACTTAATTAACTAGATATTGACCAAACAGTCAAACAGTGAATGCAATGTCCTATCTAGTATATAGCTGAACATACTTCAGTTATCCACCGTACTAGAATACGGAACATTCCTCATAAACTCTCTTTCACTTTATTCTTTGGGTGCTATACTAAAGATTATCTCTCACTGTAAGAGACACGTGTTACGACAGGTTTACTATCAACCGTATTAAACCTTTGTAACACATACTCAATGTATGTATTCTTTGAGAGGTCTGATGAATGTTGAGATATGTCCTGGTGAATTCGAATACCTAGGATAAAAGATGCTATACTAAGGTCCTTTATGTCAAGGTTATTGACCAAAAGTTGCTTATCCTTATACAATATGGTCAAGTGACTTGATGTGGGCAATTTATCATCCTCATGTAGTAATAGGAAGATAACTTTGCTCCCCTCAACTTCATAGTACAAGAATCTTTTGACTTTATTTCCCATGAAATCGGAAGAGGTCAAAACTTCACCAAATGTAAGGTATCAATTTCAGGAGGTTTATTGTAAACTATATATTGATCTGTATAACTCGCAAAACATGTCAGTACTGTCTGGATCCTGGGATCCTATAGATTATACCATATAGATCACGTCACAAAGGTCTTTATTCAGGAAGGTGGTTCTGACAGCCATCTGATATAACTCTATATCATCATAAGCTACAATTGCTTTTATCACTCAAAATGTATCCTACGAGAATACGAGAGAAAAGGTAACACAAAATCAACCTTTTTTCCTGAGTGAATCTTTAGACAATTGAGCGAGCCCATAAACCATTAAACTCTATCCTGAAATCCTTTAGGTCCAAAATTTTATTTACAACTGATGAGTTTGCATTTCTTGATGCAAATCAACTAACTCCCAAACCTTACTATGCTTCATGGCTTGCATCTCGTCATTCATTGCATCCTACCACACATCCGCATTAGGTCCAGAAACAACTTTTGTAAAAGTAACTGGATCCATAATTTTTCTAATAACACAGTCCAGTACACCTGATAGACTATGTAATCAGATGGGATAGCAGGTCATCTCAATCTAGTGGATTTACTTAACTGTATTAGATCTTGTACCCCCAAGAACCTCTCTGTGTACAGGTATGAGTTCTTGTTCCCGTACAAGTACGGTATAAAATTTTAGATCCACCGGATTTAACTGTATGAGTAATGGATACGTGACAACTGTAATATCCACCCCACTATCGTCCAAAGGGTCAAGGGGCCCACCATCATCATAAACATAGAATTCCAGACTTAGCTATTAGTAATTCCACTATTCTAGTCCCTTCTTCTTTACAGTAAAATCTGTAGTCCTAAAGTGGTTGAGATATTTTATTAAATGGAAATGAAGGGAACGAGCATGCAATCTTTCTTTATAAGGATTATCCTATCTCAGTAGGGCAGCCCTTTACACGAATGTGTGCAAGGCTGAGTTTTTTCAATTTTTAAATAGGTAGATTAGTCTTGCTCTGTATTGACTTATTTAAGTCCTTTAGGGTGCAATTATGCCTTTTGACAGCACACCATTTTTTTCAGAACTATTCGGCATAGTGAACTAAGTCACCATTCCAACTGACTCCATATATCTAGCAAACAGACCTTTTAAAGTCCCGAAACATCATGTTTGCCATGATATTCTTCTCCACGGTCAAATCTGACTATCTTGGTGAATTTTCGCAACTGGTTCTCAACCTTCAGTCTTTAAGCAAGAACATATGACTTTGATGGGAATAATCATCAAAATACGTCATAATACTTTCATAATTGCACCATGCAATTGTATGAGGTCTACCAAAATTTTTATGTATCAGACTCAACAAGTTATAAGCATGAGTTGACCTCAGTGTCCTTATTAGTCAACTTATCCTGCAATCATCAGCACATGTTTCCAGATCATCTTAATCTAGAATTGGTAATTGTTTTCCTTGAATAATCTCTCAACCTTAGCTCTAGAAATATGGCTTAAACTTTTATGCCACACCATATATGACTTCTCATTTGTCAAGTCCTTCATAACTTGTTTAACAAGATACGAAGAAGTATATATCTAATTCAGGATAAGACACATTCTATACAAACAATATGACAAGAAAGTTGCACCCTTATGTTTTGCATTAGACAACAACTGTATAACAGAAGTATTAAATGCAAAACGTCAGCCTTCAGTGTCCTTAATTGATCAAAAGAACATATATAAAATGTGTTGTGTAAAAATCAAATGAACCTTACTATAAAGTTCAGTACATGCACCCCCTATAGATATTACTTTCAGCTCTTTATTGTTGTGAACCATCAATTCCTCCTTCCCTTTATTTGGTTTTATCCGGGATATGAACTACTGCATTGTGGAAGCACCTTAATTAGATGTTTCATTAAATAACCACCAATAATTAATGCGACTATCGCAAATTAGATTCATAATTGACAAGCCAAAGAATGACCTGATGGTCACAGTCTTTCCTTTAAACCTTATACTACTGGTTTCTTTATGTCCTATGGACCTTTACTAGAACTGGTTTGACCAGCGTCAACAAGTGGAGAAGATTTGAACTTTCTACCTTTGAACTTAATGGGCTTCATCTTTATCTTCACCTTAAGCTGCTTCGAGGACTATAGGAGTAGCAAAACTTGAGTTTCTCTACCTCAGCAACACAATGGGATATCAAAGCATTGAAGTCTTAATATTTTCACCTATCGTGAAAATGAATTATGCTCGATATATACTCCATTATTCCCCTTTTACCCTGTATACTTCATGGAGAATAATACTTTCATCAAGACACTTGTCTAAATACCATATGAGATTGTGTACCTCTGGGAGACATTATGAAGAAACTGCTTCACTATGTCTGTGTCTGGAAGTCCACTTTGCAGATGGTTAGTTATGGATTTCTTAATAGTTGTCAGATATAATTTGTTAGACCGATCCTAGGCATCATAGGCTGCTTTATGAACTGTCGAGTTCGTGGATGTAAGAGGAGATGGCTTACCCGTCCATACGGCCATATCAACCATAGCTATCTCCATAACCTTCAAAACATCCTCTGTTCAATTCTTTATATTGAAACCAGCAAAGGTTTCAATGATGACACTGATTTAGTTGACTGAAAAGGTGACTTTAAGATGAAAATTTTTAAATCAACACAAATGTAGGACAACAACGATACAAAAGCCATTAAATAGTATATTTTCTGAAAATTAGATCACACGTATTATGAAACACCTTTAGGCTGAATATATAATATATGCAATTATACTTCCACACATAAAAGAGATCGGAGTACAAACTATTAACTCCATAACACTACCACCTTGGGTGAATAGATAACTTAAGCAACAACTTTCCTCCATCTAATGCTTTTATACACATATCAAAATGTTATGTAAGGCCAACATCTTTGGGCAGAATAACCAAACATAAAATCAAAGACATCTCCCAACATGCAAGCAGAACAATTCAAAATACTAACTTAAAAGGTCACTTTGATGACTACATTCTCATCAACACCAAAAAAGTTCGCAAACACAAGCAGGGACTAATCCAGAAATTATTTTGAGTGGGGGCAAAATATTTAAAGTACTCTTATATTACTAAAAAGATACAAACATTTGTATATTTGATAAACACAAAAATTACATCACTATCATGAGCTTCTTACATATAACCTATTACAATCATTCCCTACAAATCCTCCTATTTTGATATTGTTGTAAAAATTTCTCATTACAAGTAAGCTCTTCGTATCCTATCACAGTCATTAGGATGATAATCTGAAAATTTTTCCGCAATCCTGAATCAGACTGAATATCATCTAAATTGACTTCTAAATGAGGATGCTTTAAAGGACTGGGGCTAGAATCCTTATTTATAAAAGGCCTTTTGAGAAATTTGTCCATGACTGAAATCAAAGTTAAGTAATTAGGGACAAATTGAATACAAAATAAATAAAGAATTATCTATTCCCAAAAAATTAACTAATTAAAATTATTTGAATAACACTTTACACATATGCAAATTTATGACATTCACAAACAAAAAGTAAAATTTTCATATATACTACGATTGAACTTGATATGAAAAAGATGTACTATACTACTTGAAAACTTTAAACTAATCATCGATTAGCAATAATAATCTATCTTTGTAAATTTTATCATCATTAAGAAGGGATGTCATTTTGTTTTGTTATTTCCACTGAGTTGTCCATTATTTCCTTCGCTTTCTAAAGGGATAGATGTAACAAATTTTCATTGTGATAGGCTTAAGTTTACCAAATACATCTGTATGTCTTTTCTCCATTTATCAATACGAGAACTTCTACTATTTTCAAGTTAATTCATAAGGGCATCTAAGGTATTTCCTTTATCCCTATTATCATTAGTGCTAGATAGTTTGTACTGTTTTTGTTCATTTTTACGATTTTATATGTTACGATTTTTTGTCTACAAGTTTGTATTTTCTAACAGTTTTATCTTACCTGTCAATTGTCAACCTTCAATTTGCTATCTGTTACAAGCATACAGCTTTTTATTTCTGAAAAGACCAAGACTAACGAATCACTTTATTCAACTCTCCTTGATATTTTCTTCTCTCTGAGTAAAAGTTTCAATGAGAATTCTTATCTTGTGTCTTCACTAAAAGTCTAAAAGAATGTAAAAATTAAAACTGTACCAACTATATTACAACTTACAAGAAACCATTTCTAAATTATACGTACTACACATTCTTCCAAAGAAAAGAAGTGAAAATTTACCTATCAATAGTAAAACGGGGTGAAGCCTGTGGGGGAATCATTTCCACAACTGCGTTCAATATAGATTATTGTTTTTTATTTTGGGCGTGGTAGTTCTTATGGAGTTAGGAGAAGACGAAGCCAAAAAGATAAAGAGTAGTGTGATGAAGAAGCCAAAAGGGTAGAAAAAATCTAAATAAAAAAGCCAATTAAGCATGTAGTTTTTATCTCTCTATTTGTAGGCTTTTATTTTAAAAAATCATAAGCTCAAATAATAGTAATCCTAATAAGAATAGATGGGTTCAGATTTTATTTTTATTTGATACCTTAATATATCTATAATTTTTATTATTATTTTTGTCACCAATTAAATTAATAAGGGCAAAATTTTAATTTTTTATGGAATTAAAATTTATAATAATAATTTTAAATTAAAATATTTTAGAATCAGTGGGGGGCAAGTGCCCCCATTGTAGCTCCGTCCATGAACACAAGGGATACATCTTTATATCATCCTTACATTCTTTATGGGCATACCGTATGTGACAATGTATCATCAATAAATGCAAAAATCCGAATGCACAGTTTCATTGTCATACACACGTGCTGAAGACATTCTTCGAAAACTTCATTCGAGACTTTCATAAAAAATTCTCAGTAAAGTGACTATCGTGCGTCACCGGATATTGAATCGATCTCCTGAGACACGTCAACCTCATGTATCTCCCTTATGGCAAGTTCATTGTATGAAAATTCACTCAAAAGTGACTTCAAAATGTCTCAATTCCTTTTTCAATTGATTACCATGCAATCCCGAACATTAAAAATGAGATCTGAGACACAAGAACCTCATATATCTCCCTCATACGATGTCCGAAGCATGAAAATTCAATCGAAATCGGATCCAAAATACCTTAATTTCTTTTCCTGAAGTTAAATTTTAATTTATTACTAATGTAATAAATCCAGAAAAATGAAAAAAGATTATTTTATAAATTTTTCGAACCCGAAAACTGACCCAAAACATTCCGGGGCATCTTTACAAAAAATTTGGAATTTTGGGATTTTTTAAAACATTGTAGCCTAACGTCAGCCACGACGTCAATGCACCTCCGCAGTACGCGAGTGGCTAGATGCGTCTGACACGTGAGTCGCACGTACCTTCTACCCACAGATGCGCTGACACTGTGCAACGTGTGCATTGAACGCATTGACACATGTCGCACATCCGTCGGAGCCACGTGTGTGTGATATGGACCGTCACGTCACACACGCCAACCCGTATGCGACACCTTACGCTACTATAGCGTCGCCGAGTGCATGCACTACACACGCCTGACAATTTTCCTTCCTCTGATACCTGAGGCAATTTTTGATGTCCCAGGAGGCTGTTTTTCATAGCTAACTTCATGTATACCACTTTTACGTAATTATATACGTAAAAAATTAAAAAATGAATGAAAACCAAATGAGATGAAAAACTGAAAAACATTCGTTTCGGCAATCTAATCACGTAATCGTCTCGATACCATTTGTTAGACGTAGTGTGAGCCTTATTACGACTTCCGAATCTACATGAAAAGATCAAAACGAATATAATGCGGAATACCTTAATTTCGATTTCATCTTTGATTCAGATGTCAATTTCGAACTCCAAACGTCCCCGAATCTCCCAGGATCTTTAGTGAAAAGTGCTCCATGACTCACAAATTAGGTCTTTCTACAATTTTCTCAAAACACGAGCTTTCCTAACAGGTCAGGAATTCCTTATACTCGTGAATGATATATGAGTAACTGCAGGAGACCTTAACCTTTATATAGCTTCCATATCGAGCTTTCCCATTACAAGGCCGATATAGACTCGATCCATACTAATTAGGATCCATTTTTTACCTAAACTTCGACTCATTAATCTAGATCATTTATTAAGTAACTTTATTATCTTTTTTTGGATCAAATGACGCAACTTAACCGATAATTTATTTGAAAACCAACAATGCAATTAATGTCGTCCAACTTTATGATACATAGACAAAATTGTCCCTAAAGACAAAAAAAATGTCTAACCAAAAATCCATGTAGTACTCTTATATTGTTCTTCATTTCCGAAACTTTTGAGATTGTGGTTACTAAAAAAGGTAAATTAACTTATATCAACAAAGTAATCATTTTTTTGTCATGTTAATAATTAAAACAAATATTTTCCTGGTTTAAATCTTTATTTAAAAGGGCTAAAGTTGAGATTTAGGATGTGCCAACTAGTTATAAAACTCAAAATTAACTTATTAAATAAAAAAAGAATGTTGTTATTATATTGATAATATATTCTAAATACTATAATAAGTTTTATTAATAATATGATGTAAAATGTTATTTTATGAAGAGAATTAATGATATAAAATTAAAATTTAGAAGAACACAAATAATTTATTAAATTAAATTTAAAAATTATATCCATCAATAATTTATTTAATACGAACTTAAAATTAATAATTGTAATTTTTATTATAAAAATAAAAACATAGCCGTGTTCATTATTTTTGTACAAATATGTACTATAAGAGCTAAGATATTTAATGACAACTTTTTTGTGACTAACTATTATTTCGTTGTAGATATGAGGTTTTTTGTGATAAAAAATTGATTGATATTATTTTTTGGATTAACTGTGATAATTTATTTTTTGTCACTAATACATTGATAATTATGAAAATTTAATATCTTTCACAATTAAATTATCACTATTAATATATTAATAGTGTCACATTTTCTTTTATCACTAAGTTATGTCACTAAAAACATATGTTATTTGACACTAACATAATTTTGGAAGGCATGAATTGTAGTTGTGATAAAACATAAGTGAGTCACTAATTTTTCTATTTATTGTGATAAAAGATAATTTGGTCACTAATATTTTTCTCCTGCTATCACGAAATGATTTACTATCATACGATATTTTACCTTTTGTGACGAAATCTTTTGTCATTAAGAATTCAATTAGTTAGTTTCTACTTAATATTGTAATAAAAGCGGAACTACCACTATGATCACTATTATTCATAATTTAGTGACAACTTTTGTGATTGACTATCATTTCGTCACAAATATGAGTGACAAAACAATTGATTAAATGTTATAATTTATATTTTTGTCACTAATTTAATGATAATTATATCGATTAGTATCTTTCATAATTAAATTGTCATTATTAATTTTTACCTCTAAGTTTTGTCACTAAAAATATATGTAATTTGGCATTAAAATAATTTTGATGGGAATGAAATGTAATTGTGACAAACATATATTGATAACTAATATATTCTATTTGTTGTGACAGAATATAGTTTGGTCACTAATATTGTTCTCTAGACAAAACGGTTTGTTGCCACACAATATTTTACATTTTGTAATAAAAACTTTCATTAGTAAAAATTCAATTAGCTAGTTTCTGCTTAATATTGTCAAAAAAATGGAACTATCACTATGGTTAATATTATTCGTAATTTTTGTGATAAGAAATTTTGTTATCACTTAATCATCAACTTTATGTTAAAATGGTTATTGTCACTACAAGAGCTAAGACATTTAGTGGCAACTTTTTATGACTAATTATCATCTCATCATAGATATGAGATTTTTTGTGACAAAATAATTGATTGACACTATTGTTTGGATTAATTGTAATGATTTTTGTAACTAATACAATAATAATTGTGACAATTTAGTATCTTTTACAATTAAATTGTCACAATCAATATATTAATAATGTCAAAATTTCTTTTAACATTAGGTTGTTACTAAAAATATCTACAATTTGACGCAAAAGTAATTTTGGCGGGAATAAATTGTAATTGTAACAAAACATTTTTTTGTTACAAATATTTTTTATTTGTTGTGACAAAATATAGTTTCGTTACTATTTTTTTTCTTGCCATGACAAAATGGTTTACCATACACGACATTTTACTTTTTATTAAGAAAACTTTTTTCAATAAAAATTCAATTAGTTAGTATCTACTTAATATTATCAACATAAAAAGGAACTATCACTATGATCACTACTACTAGTAATTTTTGTTACAAGAACTTTTGTTGTCACTGATTATCAACTTTTTGTTACAAAGGTTAATACCAATATAGACATAACAAATTAATGATAATTATTTCTTGCTATAATATAATATTTAAAATTAACCACTATAATGATTAATTTTGTCATTATTGTACGAATTTTAGGGACTATAAACTACTTGTCACGTTTTTTCTTTAATATTATTATCTGCAAAAAATTTAAATATTTTCTTATAAAATATTCAAACTACATATATTTATAATCCAAAAATAATATTTTACATATTAATAGATATTTGCTAAACATAATTTTACAATTTCTTCTAAATAAAATCAAAATAAACAAATATTTAAATATAGTGAAAATTTTGTTCCAAAATATTAAACAAAATTGTTAACCTATTCAAAGTTTAAAAACAAAGTTATTGCCAATGATTAATCATTATTATCGTTGCTTTCCTCACCTTCACTTACTGAATTTGTTTCATCATCACTCATAAAAATAAATAGTTAAAATAATATTAATTTAATTCAAAATTTGATTATATCAAAATTAGACTTTCAAGTCAAGTCTTGATCATCTTTAAGTTAGGCATGGTTTTAAATTCATAATATCGTGTTTGAGTTTAAGTTACATTATATTGTGAGTGTAGTTTCTTTATTGTAAATGTAATCATAATTATAATTTTATTGTTCATAATAATGATTACTATTATTTGCAATTGGAATATAATTTTCATAATTTAAAAGTCTTTTGTATGATACCAAACTAAATTAATTTTCTTTTAATATAGGAATAATTTTTATAAGAAATAAAATCGCAAGCTTTAGAGATGCTATCCTTTTGGAAGGTTAAAAAATGCATTAGAATTTAAAGAATTTAGATGTTGAATTTATTTTAAAGTTATTTATTTTAAATATGCAATAAATTAAATATATATAAACAATTAACATAAGATCAATAAGAAGAAGAGCGGTCACCAAGGAATCAATAGCTAAGGCCTAAATAAAAAACAGAACAAATCCGATCCTAGAAATGACATATTCATTTTTTTAAAAATTACTTATCAATGTCATCTAATTTTAAAAAATCATACCACACGTAATTACTCTTTCAGCAGCTTGTGACCAATTCGATAAGAATCATAGGCATCAATGCTTGCACATTCAATCCACTCGTTACTCAGAACCATCAATTAGTCATATATTGAGGTTTTTCCATTTGGGAAGCGATTTGCTTCAAACTGGACTGCCTCGAGGTGAAGATGGTGGGCCAACGCAGATATATTAAGATATTTATAACTTAAAATTTATTTAATTTTAATATTATTTTTATTTTGTAATATTTAAAATTAAACTACAATGTCATTTAAAAATAAAACATAAAAGATTGCGTTATGTAATATCACAAAGGTTAAATTATAAAGAGAATATAACGTAATTAATTTTATAATGTCTTTTCTTATATGTTGGGCCTTTACACAAAGTCAAAACGACTTTTTTTTTTTGAAATTTCAAGATATATGTAATTATAAAGAAAAGTTAAAACAATGTACAAGAACCGCAATCTATAATCTGCGGACAAAAATATAAAAGCCTTTCAGGCCACCAACACTAGAAACCTAGTAAACCCCTGTAACAAATGAGCAAACCACAAAATGTCCAAAAACCATCTACAATTAAATGCTCCAACGTTGCCGCATAGCCAAACTTAGCTGCTCCTGCATATCAT
>JANITW010000234.1:60571886-60594487 GCA_027564335.1 Erythroxylum williamsii | reverse complement strand
TCGCCACTTGTCATCGTTAGCATGCACCGTTTCAAAGCGCAACCACCCACATTAATTGGCGTTTCGATCCTCTTAATTGGTATGTTTTGACAATCTATAGTGTGAACGTCCACTTAGGGGTAAATAGACTGGATTTCTTGTTATGGCATCTAAATGTTAAAGGATAATACTACAGATCAATATGCAATAGATGATACGTTTAAGTTTGCATTTTTGGACTCGAGTATGTGCATACATTCAGAATGAACTATAAGCAACATCCGGATGATCTTGTTCTTACACACTTGTTCTTGCATCTCATCCTACAAAGTTGCATATGATTTACACATATTGACATATATTATCATTCTCACGAGTTTAGCAAGTTAATATTGATATAAAACGTGGTGCATCTCTTTTTTATAGGGCTGAAACATTTTAAAGAGGTTTACATAAGTGACCTGAGTTTATACTATACGGAGAAGAGTGAAGACGAAGTCTCTAATGAATTAATCGGGACAAGATCCTCCTTTGGCATGAATCAAAACATGGTCACGAGTAATATGGATCTCCTGAATTCTACTTAGATAGAATAAAAATATATGTATAAAAACTTATATATAAAAAAACATGTAGTAAGAACTGCATGTTAGTTATAATTTTCCGAAAAGGGTTGGATTGTTTCAGATTCATGAGAACATCGCATGGAATCAAACCCACCCGAGCATCATCACGAGCAACAACATTTGTCGGATCAGTTTCCGTTTAATGGAGAGCCCAGTACTGTTCTTCAGCTTGCAACCATCCGTCTTCCAATTCTCTCCTACCAATTCCAGCTTTCTCAGTCCACTCTGTTTCTCTAGCCAGTACCTAGCAAGTCTGTCTCCATAAAGAAATTGCCTTGGTCATGCAAACTTACCCCTAGCATGCAAAAATATGAGAAAGTGTATATATATATATTTGTCAGTTATAATTACATATTGGCAAATTAATTAGAATCTAATCCAAAATTAATGGGGTAAATTCAATTTAATAGAATTCAGATTAAAATTCAAATTAAGAATTAATTTTAAACATTCAGGTTTAAAAACTCATAGCTTAATTGAGTTTAAGTTCAAGTTTAATAAATTATTCTCTAATTTTATTAATTATCATAAATTAGTTCAATTTTAAGTGAAAATAAACTATTATGTTTAATCTGGAGTTAAATTTGAAATTAATTATTTATAAAATAATTTGAAATTAATTATATATGTAATCTTCTTTTCTAATGTTTACTTTCTCAAAGTTTAAGCCTCGAGTTAAATTAAAATTAGGCACCCTTTCGATATATATAACAATACCAACATTCAAAAGTTGGAATGACTATATTCACCAAATTCATCTGTACATCAAATTCATTTCATGTTACTTTAAGAATATGCATGCATCACAGAAACGCATGAAACGTGTAAAACTGTTTTTGGGCCAGGTTTTAAAAGGTTCCTCAAGTCGTTATCATTGGACCATCGGAGGAGAAGTAAAGAAATGGACTACCAAGTTATAACGCTAAACCTACAGATTGAATATCGGATATCGTTGTGTTATCATTCTTCTGGTTATTGGACGGGAAGCGTATAAAGAAGCAATCGCCAAGTTCTTTATTTATACTATAAAGTTTTTTTTTTTGTTAAGATAATTGTTCTGATATCTTTTTAATTAATTTTAGGCCTTACTTATAATTAAACATAGTTAGATATATGTGGAATATCATTATGATAAGTTATCTACCTTAGATAGGATTTTTCAAGAAAAAGGTTACACGAAGAATAAAATCTTAATAAATATAAGATTTATTTGAGATAATATCACTATATCTTAATAATTAGATTTTTTGGTTATTTGACAGCTATAATTTCAATAATTCAAGCTTATCTTTGGCAGCTGTAGTTTCGTTGATTGAAGCTATCTTTGATTGCTGTATTTCGTTGATTGTAGTTATCACTGGCAGTAGATTTTGAGTTTGGAGTAGCTGTATTTCTCTATTGGGTCCATTTGGATATCTGAGCTATCGTTTCTGGAAAAGAAAAATTGGTAGAAAATTAATCAATTTGTGCAACTTTATTTCTTTATTTTTATGTGAACAATTATATGCTCTATTAAATTATTCTTGACAGTTGCGTTTCTACGTATGTCGATGAATAATTAGACTGTTTATGTATTGTTTTGTGAGGGAAAAACATATAGTAAATTTGATCAATTATGCATTTGTGTTTTTATGATATTTTGGCGATGAAAACATATATTCGTTTAATGATTGTTGTGACTGTTGTGCGTGGATCTTTTCAATAATTAATTTGATGGTTCATAATAGAATTTTTGTTGGACAACTTCTCATGATTACGAGTTGATAAAACTGCAAATTTAAGATAATGTTTTTATCTCAAATGTTTTCTTTGTTTATGTTACTTTATTATATTTATTATCAATCATTGTTGTAAAAATCCCTTGTTAAGGTTAGCATAAAGTAGTTGTGTTATTGAGAGTGATTTACTTTCATGGGATATAAGTAAGAGGTATAGTGTCAACAGTTAAGTGAGTCGGCTCAATAAAATTTTAAGTAAAACTATTGTATTACAAGTAAAAGTTTATCAAGCTACGTCTAAGCCTTACAAACGTGAACAAGATTTGTCAAACTGCTTTATCAAATCTTTGTTGTCAATTTGTTCGTTGCGCATTTATTTTTTTTGTTTGTATTTTTCTAAAATATTAACAATTACTTTGCATTAAGCAGCATGCATAAACAACTCAAACCAATTAAGGTAGAATCAGATTTTGCGAAATCACATCTTTCAGATTTTTCAAGTTTTGTTTGAAGAACCATGCCTTGTAGTCATAAGTAGACCACAAAATGCAAGTGGAATGGGACCTTCATCCATCATGCTAAGGATATGAACCTTTAATCTCAAAGCACAGGTCAGTTGGTAAGGAACTTTTCTGACTTAAGTGAGGTCGTAAGTTCGAACCGTTCTTATGTATACAGTCGTTTAAAATTTGAAGCCAGAGTTTTGCTTTTCTTAAGGGACCTATCCAACTCGAGCGAGGATTAGTCTGAATATGAATAGCTTAAAAATGTCTTCTTATATTTGGGACCCTTTTAAAACATCTCGTGGATTAAAAAAAGAAAAAGAAGATATGAACCTTTAGCCTAACCTACCTTTATAATCAACTTTCCTTTTACTGTTCTTTTTACTTCACAGTATACTCTAGCAAAAAATAAATTCTGCAGACAAATAATTGTCATAATATGGCTTGATGTATATTAAAACACATGATAAGATTTTGTCATTGATCCTGGCCCTTTGAACAACGATGAAGTGACTTTTAGCTCAACTGATATGATATAATGTTATGTTATATGTTGTCAAACATTAAAAATGCATAATGTTATGTTATATGTCGATCGCTTAGGTCAATACTTAATTATCAAAATTAAACTTTTAAATTAAAATTTGAAAATGTTTAAACCTCTTTTAAAAATAATACTTGTATATTTATTCTGGGCAGAAGAAACTTATCGTCTTGAAAAAAATGATTTAGAAGTTTGTAATTAATAACTAACATTTTTTTCCTCTGTTTTGTCCTTGTAAAAACTAATTTAAAACTTGATAGTTTAACCAATATACATAAATACTAAATTTAAAGGTTGATGTTATATCTCTTCAAATATGATAATTATATCAACAATTACTCAATTAAGTTGCACAACTTGATTCAAATATAAGAACGTATATTAACTAGCAATATTGTGGACCAGAGTTTTGTAAGAACAAAAGAGAAATTCAAATAGTCCATGAAAATCGTTTATTATTTTCATGTTCAACAAATGTACAATGATATAAGGACGACTAGGGTAAAATTTTCACTAACATCTCACATTTATAACTTCTTTTTTTAAGTAGAGGAAATTAAAACTCTTTTTATAGTTGAAATCCCGGCAGAAGCTTCTTTTAAGTCTTAACTCGAATTCTTGTAAACTACTAGGAAATAAACTCGCTGATTTTGAGAGTTGAGCACTTTAAAGGGATGCAAGTTTTTGTCTAAAAGAAATAGGTAAAAGGGTACGGTTTGAGCTCGTGGTTTCTGAATTTTGACACGAAGGGTCAAAGTTCTGCTGGCGTAATTCAGGACCTTAAAGTTCTGGCACAAGCAAGCTAGTGGCTACAGATAACTTTTATTTATTTATTTTATATTAATAAAATTTATAATTATTATGTTTTTTTAGTGTATATTATATAAACTAGAAAACGAACGTAGTATTTTATAGTTCTCATAAAATATTTGCCATAAGATAAAAAACCATACTAAATAATGCTTAAATATTTGCCATATATGGTTATCTAAATTGGGACAGAGGCACTCTTCCCATTTGCTGCTGCTTCACTCGAAGTACTTTTGAGTTCGGATGCTCAATTCAACCACGTCTCGTTTTGGTCATTGAATAAATCATCGTTTCCAATGGCCAAAACAAAACGATAGACAGGGTAAAAGAGAAATCGAGGTGAGTACCTTTAGAGTCTGCACGGTCGGTGTTGTATAAATTGTCTCCTTTTGCTCGGAAGCTGGTGTTGACTGCAGCTTTAGCTTGCAATTGCGATAAAACATAAGAAGAAAATGCTGTGAATCAGTTTTCGACAATTCCAGTACCAGTCCTTTTAAAGTTTTGATGCTCTCATTTCCTCCTGAATCCAAACACAAATGTATGTACTCTCGTTGTTGATCAATCGATGTTGTTTATTTTTTTATATATAATCACAAAAGCAGCATTATTATTATGTTCGATTAATGTAGTAAATTTAGATATTCATCTGAGGCTCTCTAGTATTTGTTTTCCACCAACAGTTCCTTTATTTTGGTGGGCTATCCTTTTTGTTCTTGAATAATAAAAGTGGACTCTTCTACCTTTTAAAACGTGTACTAGATAAATAAATTAAGTGTATTAAATAAAAAATCAATATTAGATAAAGAAATAAAAGATATAGTATTTAAAAATATCATAATTAAGTAATAAATTATTTGATAAATTATAATTCAAAATCAAAAAATTGACTAATTAATAAAAATATTAATCAAAAGAGTTATTTATACTTTAATATTTTAAAAAATTAATTTCTTTCTTTTTTAATATTATTTTATATTTAAAATAACACTTATTATATTGTAATTATATGCAGGAAGAATGCCCAACCTTGCTGCTGAAACTCATTCTTTTTGTTCTAGCTTTAAAGGAACTTGCTTTGTTCAACTAAAACAACACCTTTAAGAAGACCATTGGTTAACTAAAGTTAGATTGTAAGCTATTGAACTGTCTGGTAAACTATTGTTGAACAATACAGAAACATTTGTGACTATTGGTAAATTTAAGATATGATGGTCGAGACAACAAAGTTCTTCTCTATATAGACGTACAATTCTCAGTTTTCCTCTTAGGATCCTTACACCCTTCACAACTCTCTTTCCCCTTTTGAAACAATAGTCGCAATAATTCTTATACTCTTTTTCCCGTTAAACTCTAATCTCACTGCATAATTGTTTTAAAAGCAGTCACAGACTATCTTAGATTTTTTGATACACAAGATCCTTATAAGAGGCGAGTGTAGAGCATACTTGTCTATGTATTAAGACATATAGTAACATCATTCAAGACTTGAAGCTTTCAAGAGAGGAAGAACTTAGACTGAATAGAAAACACTCAAACCAAACTTCATTAAACTAATCTTCAACGTAAGAAGAACTTGTTTACAACTTAGGAGGAGCCTTGCTTTTATTGGTGAAGCAAGGGTAACGAAGTAAATCTCTCAAGAGACATACTCATTACAACTTTAAAAAGAAAATAACTTTAAACTACAATCATCACTCATTTAACAAAGCTACTTTAAAAAAGTAAAATTTTTAAAAAGCAAACAGTATGATGATAAGATGAAATCATGTACAGTAGTTTGTGGACCACAAAAATTCTCTTTTTAACAAAAGACTAAAAAACAAAAGCTCCTAAAAAGACCAGTCCCATTATGAGAGTTGGGATCCAAGGCATTATTTGTGACGAATTGATTCGTGCCACGATTGAAGATTGGATGGAGAATCTGGATTACTTGAGCTATCAATATCAACTTGATAGGTCTTTTATCCTTTATTGGGACTGAGCTCACATGTGTGAAGTTTGTGCAAGAATTGATTTAACTCATTTTCATTAGGATTGTGGTTATCATCATCTGGGTCCTGAGTATCCTGAAAGACTAAGATAAAAGACTGAGAAGGTCCTGGAATATCTGAGATCGATTCTTCTGTGTCATATTGAGGACCATTGAAACATGGTATATCAACATCTGATGCATCAGGAATAAATTCACCGGGATATGGTCCAATAGAGGTGGAAATGAATGGTGTATTGGGGAAGTGATTTACTTCTTTAAAAAAGTCTCTAAGAGATTGCAGTATACTGTTTTGATGTCGTGGCCAATATAATGATGTATTATAAAATTGGACACGATGTTTTGTGTAAGGACACCGGTATGTGTTTCTCAATATGGACGATGGAGGATGAAAAAGCAATGAGTAGATTGCCGTCTACCAAAAGCTTTCCATAGACAATGTTGTGAGATTATTAGAGAACATTGTTGCTTCCATTGATCTAGTGGTTGAAACCACTGAAGAAATGTCCATAACAAAAAGCTTCCATTGTTTATGTCACAGATATGTTGATTAAGCTGAAGAGGAGATATAGTGATAACACAAGCATAAAGGGCAGAGAGTGCCCAAAGATACCATAATGTGCTTTCAGAAAGAGGATTATGGAGAAAAGTCACATTAAGGTAAGATGCTTTAAGGTTGAACATTGTGGGACTTCCAAGAGAGTTATGTTTAAGAAGAAACTGAAGCAAATAATAAAACAAACTCATACGAGCAAGTAAGACAACTTCAGAAACACTAATAGGTGTACTAATAATAAGAGGAAAAGATTTCTTTATGAAGGCAAAGAAAGGTTGACTAGCCATAAAACCTAAGAACTAAAAAATTTAAAAGATGAAAGAGTTGTAACGTTACTTGGATGAAGAGGACATTTATAATGAAAAAAGGAAGGGAAAATATCCAGAGGCCAAGGTGGATGCTGTCTATCAGGAGCCCAAGGTGCACTTTGTTTTAATAACTTGGATAAACATGAAGCATAAGTTGACACGTATGGTATGAACTCACGGATGTAATTAATAATCCTGAGAATTGTTGTATCTGTCTCATAATGAAATGTTTATCAGGAAAATGTAACAACTCTTGTACAATATGTGGACTAGGTTGGTAGAATCTATCTTTGAAATGCATACTTAGAAATTCAATTTCTTTAATGCCAATAAGGCTTTTCAAGGCTGAATGCATAATGCCATGTTGTTTAGTAAGATCCAAGAATTGTTGCAATATGGCCTAATATTCTTCATGGGTCTTTGAGAACAGGAGAATGTCATCGACGTAAATGATTGTACTGTAGAGGATAGGCTCATAGGTATTGGTCATTGTTCTTTGAAATGGGCAACTTTAAGCCCAAAAGGCATAATAATCCATTGGTGGTGAATATTCAATTTCCAAAATCCTGCTTTAAGATTAAACTTGAAAAAAATAACAACTTCTTTTAGAAATAGTATCTAAGTACTGATCTTTGGAAGAGGAAACTTGCATCTAGTCGAAATGCAATTAGAGGCTTGTATTCAATTGCTAATATCTTTTTTCCACGCTTTTGCTTTGAACTTTTGTTGGCATAAAATGCTTGGCAAACCCAATATGATTTTTTGGGCTCAATCAATCCTTCCTTTAGAAAGATAGCACACTCATCTTGTGCAAGCTTTAGGTCATCAGGGCTCATCCATGCATGTGTGGCTTTCGTGGGATTGATATCCTCAATCTTTTTGAAAGGAAGACTTAAGAAAAAGTTAACATTTTTTCACGGAGGATATGGGTGAGAAAACTGTGCATGTAATTCAGGACAATATTCCAATAATTTATCTATTAGCAATGTATGTGGTGTAGGAACTTGAGAAAGTTCAAACATATTTTTATGTCAGTGCAGGGATTGAAAAATGATCGATACCTTAGGATTGTGAGAAGAATTTGTAAAGGTGAGGCTTTACTGTATAAATTCATACCAATAAGAATATCTAAGTCAGGTAGATTGCTTCTAAGTACCTTAGTCCAAATTGTAGATTGTGGAAATAATTGTATCCCAATCTTTCTTTTTATAATAAGCCCGATGTTAAAAGAATTGCCATCTGCAACTGTAAAATACTCATCATGTGAAGTCTATGCTTTAGAGGGTAAAATATTGGGCTTTATGATTGTACGACTGGATCTAGTATCCATAAACCCAATAACTTTGATGGGTTTATCATATTTATCTTGTCTGAAGAGTTGGATATGGACGTATGGTCGTTAAACTAGAGTACGATCTAACTTCATACAGGTTTGTTGTAGCATGTATATTGAATCATCGTCTAGAGAAGTAGAGGAGTCAGAGGATTCTTCATCTTCAAAGTTCGTGATAGAAACAACAAACTTTAGGTCCTCATCTTCATGAGATTGTTCTTCAATCAGATCTTCAAAGTTATTGGAAGAATGAATAGGTAAAAATGATTGCAACTGCTTCAATAACTTTACATCCTTCTTCGTTTATAAGGACAAGTACATACAAAGTGTCTTTGTTGTCCACAGAGAAAACAACGACCAACTTTCTGGCAATAAGAGGATTTCTTAAAGAATCTAAGAATTCTTCTCTTCTTGCCTTTCTTTCTCTCATATGTTTTTTTGAGAGGCTTGTAGCCTTCCATTTGTCTACGAAACTTTCTTCTATGATAGACTTGTCGAAAATAAGCTTTCTTCTTGTTATGAAAATGACAAGTCTTGTGGTCTTTGCACTTGATTTGAAGATAAGGCTTCTTGCAAGCCTGTTTGAATACTGGACCGCCCATAATGACGTTCTTGAATAAGGCATGTTGATCACATAACTTATCAATAGAGGCTAAAGCAAGCTGGTAGATTTCTCTAAGAGATATATTAGCCATATCTCGTTATAAAGAAACAATAGTCCTTTGTAACTCGAGTTGCCGTTGATTTAGAAGGCATGAGATAAAAGTATATCAAAGATAAACATCATTCCAACTATTAAGAAGATAGTACCTTTCCTTCATACGTTGATAATGCTTCTGTAGATCACGTTTGTAAAATGAACAACATTTCATTGCAAAATATTCTAGACATATCTGCTTATCAATAAGCTGAAAGTCACCAATGAATTCTTGATGAATTATTCCACAAAGAGCTCCGACTGTAGTGACTTGGATATAATGAAGTCTTTGATAGTTGTTAATACATTGTCACCATTCTCGCAAAGTATCAGTGAATCGAGATATAAACTCAGACAAAATATCCTGTAATGGATTATTCGATCGAGTCATTTGTAGATATATCCATGCACCAAATTCTTACAAGCAATCTCTCCATTTCTTTGGGGGTAGATCATCAAAAGTGAACCAAGGTCTTAAAGTATGCTTGATTTGAATAACTAGTTGAGCAGATGTTGCCTGTGGTGTTGTTTCAGGTTTGAAAGGTTCAGTACTTGTGGATTGTGTTTCACTTATTTATGTTTCAACTTCAGTAGGTTTAGGCATAGTCATCAGAACTTGAGATAATTCTGATAGATTGGCTAGCTGTGTTGAGGAATTAGAAGACGGTTCAGAGATCTATTCAGATGATGACTCAGAGAATGTTACAGAGACTTCAGATGTTAGGATAGAGGCTTCATAAGAAACTTCTGTATCATCCGATTGAGCAAATGAATCTTCAGTAGTAAGTGTAGATGTAAGAGTTGCGATGAACTCTGTTTGAGGTGCGTTGTCCTCCCCAAGAGATGAGGTGAAAGGTTGAACTTTTAGGGGAGAAGTAGCAGGTGTTGGACCTGTAAAGATTTATTCCACTGGTTAACTAGTTCAGGTTTAGTGAACGAAGGTGATGGTTCGGGAACTGGTTCAGGCTTTGTCTTTAAACTTTGACTTCTTAGGTTTAGCTTGAACTACTTGAGGGTGAATATATTGTCTAATCAAAGTATAGTTGAACTTGAAGACCTTTGAATAGTCATCTTCTTTTGGATACGTCTGATATATAGTAGATGTGTATACTAGCTGTATATTTGTAAATACTGAAGAGGATGAGTCATATACAGTTTTAGATTGTGCAGATTGCATATCAACTTCGGTTTGTTGCACAATTCCTTATATCTTCTTGATTTTTCTAACTTTGGCATCAAAGGCAAGTCTAATATAATATGAAGCAATGTAATGTCGAAGATCAACATCAAGTTGCTGAATCTGAACTTTGTAAGACTGATACATTTGTTGGATCTGATTAGAGATGACGTCAACTTTATGTTGTGCAACATGAGTCTGTTGACTGATTCCATCCAGCTTAGAATTAATTCTTCTAAGAACTTTGTTTTGTGCAATTGCATTTGATGTTTTCCAGTTAAGTACTTCATAAGAAAGATCTGAGGCAAGTTTTCCTTGTGAAGTGATTGATGTGGCTCGAATATAAGGGCCATAGATAACCTTAGTTATTTCATTAGTACTCCTGTATAAAGAAGGAAAGTCTTCCTTATATGGCTTAACCATCATGCAAGGTATGGAGTAGGAGTCATAACAGGAACTATTGGCTTAGATTGACAGGTAGAAGATTTCAGCATCTCATGAAGAGATCTGGATCTGAATATTTCTTTTTGTAGACCAATAGATTTGCTAGAATCATCTGAATCTGGATCATCTTTGTGTGAATGATGTTGGTGAGAAGGCATACAATGAGGTTTTGGCTTTTTCTTCTTCCTTCTTCTTCTGGTATATCGTTCATCATCATCATCACTATCTGACTCAGGATAGAGACAGACTTCACAATCAAGTTCGCACATAGAGAGATTGACATCCCATCCAAAATGTCTACAATAATGACTGACATAAACTAGATCTCCATTAGATTTGAAATAATGGATAGGAGGACTAGATTTACCTTCTGTATGAGAAAATACGAGCTGGATCATAAAGACAGATCCTGATGTAGAGGGTCCAAATGGATCCTCGTTAGGTTTTGCATATATGGACTTCACCATTTCATCTTTTAATGTCTTCAGAATCAAAGGAGTTGTTGTATAAAAAGAGTGTCGATAAGGCATATGGAACATCTTCTGGTAATTGGTGATCCATTTAGTAGGCATAAACTTTTCAAGCTCCTTTGCTATTATTTATTTCAGAATCTGGATGATAGTAATCTGTTCATTGGAATGATCATTAACCATGTAAAGGACATCCAGAGTAGAATTTGGAAAGTTAAGATCCAAATCATGATTCTGTAGATGATAGATCATCTGGTGATGTAAAGTAGTCATCATGGTTCTAGGATCTTGATCTACTCCAGCAATCTAGATCTAAACTTGTAAACGTTCAGAAAAAGTGGTATCATCCAACTTGATATTGAAATTAGGTGCTATTAATAATGACACTTCTATTATTGAGCATTGTTAACAAGGTACTAATCAAAACATTCTGGTATGTTGTATAGGTAGTGTCTAGAAGAGATATCTTGGTTGTAGCAGGTATTCTCTTTCTTTCATGAAGTGTAAGAACAAGGCGTGTAGCTTCAACATGAAGATGTGTATGATTGTGCTCCCTTTAGAGAGAGATCAGCTCCTTAGAGATTTCAAGCTTTACGTATTTTTCTCTAGTCGTAGATATGAGGCCACACTGTTCCAATCTAGAACTCTGGATGATTTCTTTTACTTTTGGTCTAGAGGTAGAAAAAATAGTACATATACTTCTCGTCCATGAACGATCATGAGAATAAATATTGTACGGACTCAACAAAGGTAAAGAAGACTCACAAACATAAATTTCTACAGGAACATGGGTAATTTCTACTCTATTTTCTATACGATTAGATAACACATGCTTTACCCTATAAGGTAAACTAGACATAGATAAAGTTGAAGATAAATGAACATGGTCATTGAGTAGTGTTTCCATTACTTATCTCTCTCCCTATTCACTCTTATCAAGAGACAATGTTATCGCTGCACTCCACTTGCGCATACTTTGATGTCACAAGTGGGGCCCACTTGACACTTAATTATGGTTCCATTCCCACTTTTTTTTTTATTCGAACTCGTGACGTGAGGTAACCTAGGCCAAAATTTGGTGGCTTTAATACCACTGAGCCCCCAAAAGGCCTTGTGAAGGGAAGCAGCATTGAACTCCTTATACTACCACCACGCTTCACTTGCGCATACTCTGATGTCATAGGTGGGGCCCACTTTGCATATAACTACTGCTCCATTCCCACATTATTTTTTTGGGATTCAAACTCGTGACGTGGGACGACCCAGGTTGAAACCTGGTGGCTTTGATACCACTGAGCCCCTCAAAAGGCCTTATGAAGGTTTAGCATACCAAATCACTTAACAACCACCATGACTTGCATTGGTGCATACTTTGATGACTCAATGCTTAGTCACGTTGATGCAATGGCCTCCAAACTGCATCTCGTTATCTTTCGAGGATTGATATCCTCATTCTTTTTGAAAGATAGACTTATAAAAAATGTCAACATTTTTCCACAGAGGATATGAATGAAAAAGCTGTGCATGTGATTCAGGACAATATTTTAACATTTTATCTCTTAGCGATGCATATGGTATAAGAACCTGAGAAAGCTTAAACACATTTTTTATGGCAGTGTGGGGACTGAAAAATGATTAATACTTGAGACCTGTGGGTAGGATCTGTAAAGGTGAGACTTTATTGTATACATCCATACCAATAAGAATATTTGAGCCAGGTAGATTGCTTCTAAGTAACTTAGTCCAAACTGTAGATTATGGAAAGAATTGTATCCCGATCTTTCTTTTTGTAACAAGTCCAATCTTAAATGAATTGTCATCTGTAGCTGTAAATACTCATCATGTGAGGTCCATGCTTTAGAGGGTATAATGTTGGGCTTCATGATAGTACGGCTGGATCCAGTATCCATAAACTCAATAACTTTGATGGGTCTATCATATTTACCTTGTCTAAAGAGTTGGATCTAAATGTATCATCATTGAACTGGAGTATGATCTAACTTCATACTGGTCTACTGTTACACGTATAGTGAATCATCCTCTAGAGAAGCAAAGAAGTCAGAGGATTCTTCATCTTCAAAGGTCATGACAGAAACTATAAACTTTGTGTCTTCATCTTCATAAGATTGTTCTTCAATCAGATCTCCAAAGTTATTAGAAGAAAGAATAGGCAAAATTGATTGCAGCTGCTTCAATAACTTTACATCCTTCTTTGTTTTATGACGACAATTACGTGCAAAGTGTCCTTGTTGTCCATGGAGAAAACAACGATAATCTTTCTGGCGATGAGATGATTTCTTAAAACATCTAACCATTCTTCTCTTTTTGCAATTCTTTCTCTCATATGTTTTTTTTAGAGGCTTGTAGCCTTCCATTTGTCTGCAAAACTTTCTTCTATGATAGACTTGTCAAAAATAAGTTGTTATGACAATGACAAGTCTTGTGGTCTTTGCAATTGATTTGAAGATAAGGCTTCTTGCAAGCCTATTCGAGAACTGAACCACCCTTAATGATGTTTATGAATAAGGCATGCTGATCACATAACTTATCAAGAGAGGTTAAAGTAAGCTAGTAGATTTCTCCAAGAGATATATTAGCCATATCTCGTTGTAAAGAAACAATGGTCCTTTGTAACTCTGGTTGTAGTTGATCTAGAAAGGATGAGATAAAAGTATATCGAAGATTAACATCATTCCAACCATTGAGAAGATAGTACCTTTTCGTCATACGTTGATAATGCTTCTGTAGATCACGCTTGTCAAGTGAACAACATTTCATTTCAAAATATTCTTGACAGATCTGCTTATTAATAAGTTGAAAGTCACCAATGAATTCCTTATGAATTATTCCAATAAGACCTCTAGCTGTAGTGACTTGGATATACTGAAGTCTTTGATAATCGTTAATACTTTGCCACCATTCGAGTAAAGTGCCAGTGAAAATAGATGTAAACTCAGACAAAATATCCTGCAATGGATTATTCAGTCGAGTCATTTGTAGATCTGTCTATTCAATAAATTCATGCAAGCGATCTCTCCATTTCTTTAGGGGTAGATCGTCAAAAGTGAGCTAAGGTCCTGAAGTAGGCTTGGTTTGAACAGCTGGTTAAGCAGGTGCTGCCTGTGGTGCTGGTTCAGGTGAAAGGTTCAATCCCTGTGGATTGTGCTAAATTCACTTATTTTTTGTTTAACTTTAGTAGGTTTAGGCATAGTTATCAAATCTTGAGATAATTTTGATAGATTAGCTAACTGTGTTGAGGAATCAGAAGACAGTTCAGAGATCTATTCAAATGATGACTCAGAGAATGTTGCAAAGATTTTAGATGTTAGGACAGAGGCTTCTAAATAAGCTTGTGTATTATCTGATTGAGTGGATGAATCTTCTTCAATAAGTGTTGTTATAAACTCTGTTTGAGGTGCTTTGTCCTTCCCAGTAGATGAGGTAGAAGGTTGAACTTTTGGTGGAGAAGTAGGAAGTTTATGGGTCTGTAACGGTTTACTCCACTGGTTAACTAGTTCAGGTTTAGTGAATGAAGGTGATAGCTCAAGAAATGGTTCAGGCTTCAGCTTTGACTTTGACTTCTTAGGTTTAGCTTGAGCTGCCTGAGAGCGAATATATTGTCTAATCAAAGGATAGTTAAATTTGAAGACCTTTGAATGGTCAACTTCTTCTGGATACGTCTGATACATAGGAGATGTGTATACTAGCTGTATATTTGGAAATACTGAAGAGGATGAGTCATATACAGTTTTTGATTGTGCAAATTGAATATTAACTTCTATTTGTTGCATAATTCCTTGTATCTTTTTGATATGTCTAACTTTGTCATCGAAGTCGGGTCCAATATAATGTGTAACAATGTAATATCAAAGATCATCATCAAGTCGTTAAATCTGAGCTTTGTAAGACTGATACATTTGTTGGATCTGCTTAAAGACAACATCGACTTTATGTTACGTAGTATGAGTCTGTTGATTGATTTCATCTAACTTAGAATCAATTCTTTTAAGAACTTTGTTTGTTGCTAATGCATTTGATGTTTTCCATTTAAGTACTTTATCAGAAGTATTTGAGGCAAGTGTTCTTTGTGAAGTGATTCATGTGGCTCGAATATAAGGGCTAGAGATAACCTTAGTTGTGACTCCTGTATAAAGAAGGAAAGTCTTCCTCATATGGCTTACCCATCATGTAAGGTATAGGAGTAGGAGTCATTACAGGAACTGCTGGCTTAGATTAACAGGTAGAAGATTTCAACATCTCACGAAGAGATTTGGATCTAAATCTTTCTATTTGTACACCAATAGGGTTGTTGGAATCATCTGGATTTGGATCATCCTTGTGTGGATAATGTTGTTGACAAGGCATACAATGAGGTTTTGGCTTTTTCTTTTTCCTTCTCCTTCTGGCATATCGTTCATCATCATCATCACTATCTCACTCAAGAGTGAGATAGACTTCACAGTCGGGTTCGCAAATAGATGGGTCAACATCCCATACAAGATGCCTACGATGATGATTGACAGAAACTGGATCTCTATTAGATTTGAAATAATAAATATAAGGACTAGATTTACCTTCCATATGAGAAAATACGAGCTGGATCATAAAGACAGATCCTGATGTAGAGGGTGGTACAGATGGATCCTCATTAGGCTTTGCATAGATGGACTCCACCGTTCCATCTTTCAATGTCTTCAGAATCGAAGGAGTTGTTGTATCAAAAGAGTGTTAATGAGGCACGTGGAACATCTTCTGGTAATTGGTGATCCATTCAATAGGCATAAACTTTTCAAGCTCCTGTGTTAGTAGTTGTTTCGGAATTTGGATGATAGTAGTTTGATCATTGGAACGATCATTAACTATATAAAGGGCATCCGAAGTAGAATTTGGAAAGTTAAGATTCAAAGCATGATTATGTAGACGATAGATCATCTGGTGATGTAAAGTAGCCATGATTGTTATAAGATCTTGATATGCTCCAGTGATCTAGATCCAAACTTGCAGATGTTCAGACAAAGTGGTATTATCCAACCTGATATTGAAATAAGGTGTTATCATCAGAATGACACTTCCATTATTGAGTGTTGTCAACAAGATACCAATCAAGGCATTCGGGTACGTTATATAGGCAATGTCTATAAGAGATATCCAAGTTGTAGCAGTATTCCCTTTCTTCCATGAAGTGTAAAAACAATATGTATAGCTCCAATATGAAGATGTGTATGATTGTGCTCCCTCTAGAGAGAGATCAGCTTCTTAGGGATTTCAAATTTTACGTATTGTTCTGCGGTTGTAAATATGAGGCCACACTGCTCTAATCTGGAACTCTGGATGATTTCTTTTACATTTGGTCTAGAGGTAGACAAAATAGTACGTCTACTTCTCATCTATGAACGATCACGAGAATACATACTATAAGGGCTCAACAAAGGTAAAGAAGACTCACAAACACGATTTTCTACAAGAAGGTGGATAATTTCTACTAGATTTTCTATACGATTACATAACATATGCTTTACACTAGAAAGTGAACTAGACATAGACAAAGTTGAAGAAAAATGAATAGGGTTATTAGGTAGTGTTTCCATTACTTATGGGCTCTCTCCCTGCTTAATCTTATCAAGAGACAATGTTACTGCTGGTCAAGACATGAAAGATGACTCTGATATCGTTGAGCTACCCAAAAGATGCCTTGAAGGTAGAAGTGCACGAAATCACTTAAACAACCATCACATCGGGGCCCTCAAGGGCATACAGGGAAAGTATGACAACCAATTGGCTAAAATAACACCTTTGAGAAGATCATCAACTAACCAAGGTCAGATTGTAGGCTTACTGAAGTGTCTGGTAGACTATTGTGGAGCAACACGAGAAACTTTGTGATTGTTAGTAAGTTCTAGGTATGATGGTCGAGACAACAAAACCCTTCTCTCCACGGGCACACAACTCTCAGCTTTCCTCCTAGGAACCTTACACCCTTCACAACTCTCTCCTTTTGAAACAATAGTCGCAACAATACCTACACTCTTTTTCTCGTTAAACTCTAATCTCATAGTATAATTGTTTTAAAAGTAGTCATATACTATCTTATACTTCCTAATACCCAAGATCCTCACAAGATATAGTAAAATCACTCAAAGCTTGAAGCTTGCAAGAGAGGAAGAACTTAAAGAGAATGAAAAACACTCAAACCAAACTTCATTAAACTAATCTTTAACGTAAGAAGAACCTGCTTACAACTGAGGAGGAGCCTTGCTTTGATAGGTGAAGCAAGGGCAACAAAGTAAATTTCTGAAGAGACACACTCATTACAAATTTAAAAAAGAAAGTAACTTTAAAGTACAATTATCGCACCTTTAACAAAGCTACTTTAAAAAAGTAAACAACTTTCTAAAATGTAAACAATATGATGATAAGAAGGAATATTGTACAGTGATTTATGGGTCACAAAAATTCTCTTTTCATCACAAGACTTAAAAGCAAAAAGTCCTAAAAAGGTAAGTTCCATTATGAGAGTTAGGATCTAAGGCATCCAAGGCATTATTTGTCACGAATTGTTTCGTGCCACCATTCTAGATTAGATGGAGAATTTGGATCATTTCAACTATCAGTATCAACTTGATAGGTCTTTTGACCTTTACTGGGACTAAGCTCACATGTGTGAAGTTTGCGTAGGAATTGATTTAACTCATCTTCACTAGGACTGTAGTTATCATCATCTGGGTCTTGAGCATCTTGAAAGATTGAGTTAAAAGGCTGAAAAGGTCCTGTAATATTTGAGATCGATTCTGTGTTATATTGAGGACTATTGAAACTTGGTATATCAACTTTCGGTGCTTTTGATTCACCAAGAATAAATTCACCAAGATATGGTCCAATAGAGATTGAAATGACTGGAGTATTGGGGAAGTGATTTACTTCTTTGAGAAAATCTCTAAGAAAATGAAACACACTGTTTTGATATCGTGACCAGTATAATGATGTACGATAAAATTAGACACGATGTTTTGTGTAAAGGACACCAGTATGTGTTTCTCAATATATACGATGGAGGATAAAGAAGCAACGGGTAGATTGTTGTCTAGCAGAAACTTTCCACTGACAATGTTGTGAGATTATCAGAGAACATTGTTGCTTCCATTAATCTAGTGGTTGAAACCACTCAAGAAATGTCCATAAAAAAGAGCTTCCATTGTTTATGTCATAGAGATGTTGACAGATTTGAAGAAGAGATATAGTGACAGCACAAGCATAAAGGTTAGAGAGTATCCAAAGATACCATAGTATGTTTTCAGAAAGAGGGTCATGGAGAAAAGTCATATTAAGGTAAGGTGCTTTGAGGTTGAACATTGTGGGATTTCCAAGAGAGTTATGTTCATGAAGAAACTAATGCAAATAATAAAACAAACTCATACAAGCAAGTGAGACAACTTCGGAAACACTAGTGGGTGTACTAGTAATAGGAAGAAAATATTTCTTTGTGAAGGTAAAGAGAAGTTGACTAGCCATAAAAACTTGAGAACTAAAAACTTTAAAAGATGAAAGAGTTGCAACGTTACTTGGTTGAAGAGGATATTTATAATGAAAAAAGGAAGGGAAAATATCAGGAGGCCAAGGTGGTTGTTGTCTATCACAAGGCCAAGGTGGATTTTGTATTATTAACCTGGATAAACATGAAGTACAAACTGTCATGTATGGTATGAACTCACGGATGCAATTAACAATCTCGAGGAATTGTTGTATCTATTTCACAGTGAGATGTTCATCAAAAAGTGTAATAGCTCTTATGCAATATGTAGACTAGGCTGGTAGAATCCATATTTGAAATGCATACCCAAAAATTCAATTTCTTTAGTGTCAATGATGATTTTCGAGGCTGAAAGTATAATGTCATGTTGTTTAATAAGATCTAAGAATTGTTGTAGTAGGCCTTGATGTTCCTCATAGGTCTTTAAAAACAGAAGAATATCATCGATGTATATAATTGCACTGTAGAGGATAGGCTCATAGATCTTGATCATTGTTTATTGAAACAGTGATGGAGCGACTTTAAGCCCAAATGACATAACAGTCCATTAGTACTGTGCATTGAGAATGCAGAATGCAGTCTTGTATCTTTTAATTAGGTGAATGCCCAGTTGCCAAAATCTTGCTTTAAGATTAAACTTGAGAAAGATAACTTCTTTTACAAATGGTACCTGAGCACTGATCTTTGGAAGAGGAAACTTGTTATCTTACAGAAATACATTCATAAGCTTGTAGTCAATTAGTAATATCTTTGCTTTGCACATTTGTTAACATAAAACTCTCGACAAGACCACTCTAATGTTGTGGGCTCAATCAATCTTTGCTTTGGAAGGATAACATACTCATAAAGCTTTTGGTAATCAGGTTCATCGTGACAACAATAGAAACTTACTAAGAATCTCTTCTCCCAACGTGGCAACATTGAAAGTAACAGTACTACATGAGGGCACGTAAAAGAAATGAAGCCCATGAGCAGAAAAGATGATTAAGGGTAAGAGCAAATGAGCAATACTAACTGGCTACGCTGGTCTCTGTCTTCTGACATGGAAATGGAGGTTTCTTCAAACCCAAATTACCATCATCAACCAGAGTCTGCTTCTGTTGCTGTTCCTACTGCTATCCCATCAAGCTTTTTCCATTCGTCACCACATCTCTCTTATGGCTTGTACTATGGTGTTGATGGTGAAAGTGGATGCTTGTCCTCTCCTCTGCCTCTAATGCCACTAAATTCTGGTGGCTCTCTCTGCATTATGGAAGAACTTACCAGTTCAGAACCTCAAGGTTAGCTGCTAAGATTACAGATAGCTCTGTATATTATTTTCTTTTAGCCCATGTTCTTTTAGGTAAATCCTATTCTCAATCTTAGCCCGGGCTGGTTTGTATTAAATTTTTATATGAAGCAACGATGGAGACAAGTTCAACAGCAAAGCTTGAGGATTTCTTCGGTGGTGCAACAATGGGGACCCATCCGTGTGATAGAGGAGCTATGGGTCTTAGCTTAGACAGTGTTTATTATAACCAAAACCCAGCTCACGGATCTAATACCAACAAATTTCTACAGCGTCTTCATCACAACTCCATGCATCAGATTGAAGCCCAACAATACTCTTACTATAGGGGCAACGAGATGCTACTCGGAGAGGACGTTAAAAAAACTCAGGTTTCTGATTGCCACCTTCGGCTCCCAACTCTGGGGGATGATAATGGTATGAAGAACTGCATCTCAAGGAACTGCCAAGCTAACTATGCAATGGACCAGAAGATCACTGGGTGCATACGCGATAATGGAAGTGAATCTAGGTCCATTAGTGCAATGACTTATGGAGACTTGCAGACACTAAGCTTATCTATGAGCCCTGGTTCTCAATGAGTCTCGCCTTCTCTGACTGACTGTGCCTACAAAGAAACTAAGAAAAGGAGTCCTGATAAGGTGGATCGGAAGCAGATTGTCCATGGGAAATTTATAAAGACATTTGGACAGAGAACTTCCCAATACAGAGGTGTGACAAGGTTAGTGCTCCATATGTTCCCTAATTGCACGAACATTCTGCTTTGTTCTGTCTTTGTTTTCATTTCTCAATGGCTTTTCTTAACTAGGCATAGATGGACTGGGAGATATGAAGCCCACTTGTGGGACAATAGTTGCAAGAAAGAAGGTCAAACCAGGAAAGGAAGGCAAGGTTAGAAAACAACAAAACCTTCTCTAATATTACTGATTTTATTTTCTATCTTTTGGTTTTTCATTCAACTTTAAGTATTTGCGTACCGATTTCTTTTCCTTTTCTATTGTTGCTTGGTTGCTGTTACAATTACTAAAAATCATCATTCCAGTCTATCTGGGTAAGTCTCCCTCGTCCAGTGAGAACTTTTGTCAGTTATCTTCTCGCTACATATTAATCAAGTGAACTTAAATTTTCAGGGGGTTTATGATAAGGAAGAAAAAGCTGCAAGAGCTTATGATCTAGCTGCTCTCAAGTACTGGGGGCCTTCTACTCAAATCAACTTCCCTGTAATGAAATTGGCTGATCAGAATTCTATAATAGTTTGATTCTTTTACAAATATTTGTCACTGGAATGCTTGTTTTGTCACTTATCAGCTGGAAAATAATCAAAAGGAACTTGAAGATATGAAAAACATGTCTCGACAGGAATATGTTGCTCATCTAAGAAGGTGAAAACCTGTTGTGTTTATTTGCTTTTTGTACAATCAGCAAACTTTCTTCTCTTTTAAATTGCTTCTATGCAGAAAAAGCAGCGGATTCTCTCGAGGCGCTTCAATCTACAGAGGAGTGACAAGGTCCTACCATTCTATTTCTGTCAGGTCAATTTTTCCCACTTCCATTTTCAATAAACAGACAAATCCTTCGCCTCTATATTTCCATTTATAGCAGGCATCATCGGCATGGAAGGTGGCAAGCTAGGATTGGCAGAGTTACTGGGAATAAGGACCTTTATATAGGAACATTCAGTGAGTCCTCTTATCATCAAGAAGACAAAAACTGTTTCTCAGTTTGATAAAAGTTGTGTGATGATTTCGGGTATGCGTGTCCTATTTAATTTGATCTGGATTCTTCAACTAAAACTTCAGGAACCCAAGAGGAAGCTGCAGAAGCATATGATGTAGCAGCTATAAAATTCCGCGGAATTAACGCTGTAACCAACTTTGACATAACCAGGTATGATGTTGAACGAATCATGGCGAGAAGCACACTTCTTGCTAGAGAATTAGCCAGGAGAAACAGTGCCATAGTTTCTAGTAATGATGTCGAGAATCATGAACCTCCTGTCCATAGCAACAATGGAGAAACCATTCCCTCACAGAAGAACAATGAAAGTGCGTTGGATTGGAGAATGAATGATCCTCGACAACTCATCCCAGCCAATGGATCACAAAGATTCTTATCTTGTCGACAACTACAAAACTCAGGGTCTCTCACTGACCACGGAGAGCATAATCGGAATCGATAACATGAGCTCAGTTCATCAACAAGTAGGAGAAGATTCAGCCAAGATAAGAGCTCATTTGTCCAGTGCTTCATCACTGGTATCTAGTTTAAGCAGTTCCAGGGAATTAGGCAGTCCTGATAGAGCAGCAGGAAGCTTGCCAATGCTCCTTGCTGTGCCTTCTTCAGCAACATCCAACTTGTTTTCAAGCCCAACTAGTAATGTAAATTCTTGGATCCCATCAACCCAATTGCTTAATGTTCCAGTTTTTGCTGGTTGGACGGATGCATAGCAGGAGGCTAGCTTTTTGCAAGGAGAAAACGCGAGTTGCAGAAGTTTTTGCATGGAGAAAACTCTAGTTATGTGACATAGCTGCATTGTTCATTTCTATTAACAATATTTTTAATCCTTCTATTAAGCGTGGCTTTCCTGTTTCAATGCCTTTGCTTTTTTTGTTTCTTAATCCTCCAACATT
>JANITW010000234.1:60523499-60553229 GCA_027564335.1 Erythroxylum williamsii | reverse complement strand
AACTGAATTGACTGCTCTAGCATACCACCCTCGTGAGGCACGGGCTCGGATATCATCATCGATGTCGGGTTCGGGTCTTGCGAGAGTGGGATGCTACACTATACTGCTAGTTTGCAAGCATGATGGCATATGGCGATTTTGTGTCGATTACCAGGAGCTGAACAATAAAACAGTGAAGGATAAATTTCCTATGTCAGTAGTTGATGAATTATTGGATGAGTTGCATGGCGCAAAATTTTTTACTAAGCTTGATCTCTAATCCGGTTATCATCATATTCTAATAGATCCTCGAGACATGGAAAAAACAACTTCCCAAACTCACCATGGCCATTTTGAGTTCCTTGTCACGACCTTTGGACTAACCAATGCCTCGTCCACCTTTCAAGTGTTAATGAACGAGGTATTTCAACCCCATTTACATCAATTTGTGCTCTTTTTTTTTTGACAATATCCTTGTGTACAGCAGCTCCTGGTATAAAACGATCATTAACAGCTCCTGGTATCCTTGTGCTCTGCTATAAAACGATCATTAGCAGAGATGTCATCTTTAAAGAAGATGAATTCCTACTGCTGAAAAAGAATTCTCAAAATTCTGACCCTCTAGGTGACATTCAGGAGAATTTAGGGACTGTAAACAATTCAGTCCTATTTTATGTACCACCTGAATCTGAAGAAGATGGTGGTTTACAATCAGAAACTGTGGAGCCTCCAGAAGGCACAGCACAGTATGAGGAAAGGAGGGAAGAAGCAGAAGTTAAACCTTAAACCCACCTTCAGCTGACATACAAGAGAACCTACAGGACTACCAACTCACAAGGGATAGGCAACCAAGAATCAGCATACCTAACAGAAGGTACACTGAATTAGACATGGTTGAATTAGCATGTTTCATGGCTGAAAATGTAGAAAATAAGGCACCTGAAACCTATGATGAAGCCATGAGAGGAAAGGATGCTAGAAATTGGAAGGAAGCTTGTGAGAAGGAATACTCTTCATTAATGAAGAATGACACTTGGACTTTAGTACCTAGACCTTACAAAGCCAAATTAATTGAGAATAAGTGGCTTTTCAAATTGAAAGAAGGGGTAACAGAAGCAGAACCTAGAATTTATAAGGCTAGGCATGTAGCCAAGGGGTTTAGGCAAAAGGAAGGGATAGACTAAAAGGAGATATTTTCTCCAGTAGTCAAATTCAAGACTATTAGGCTTATTTTAGTCTAGCAACTTTATATGATTAAGAAATCCATCAAATGGATGTTAAGACTGCTTTCTTATAAGGAAACCTAGAAGAGACCATATATATGAAGCAACCAATCGGCTTTGAGGACAAAACAAGCTGGACCATGTTTGCCTATTGGAAAAATCCCTATATGGGCTCAAGCAAGCCCCTAGACAATGGAACAAAAAGTTTCATGAGGTTGCTACTAGTATGAACTTCATCCGAAGCTCATATGATTACTACCTCTATTACAAAGATCTAGGAATGACTAAAGCAGTGTATATGTTAGTCTATGTAGATGATCTTATCATCACAGGGACGGACTTGAATATAGTTCAAGAGGTTAAGGCTGAATTGTGCTCACATTTTGAAATGAAAGACCTAGGGGAAGCACAGAAGCTATTAGGAATGCATATTATTAGAAAGAGGAGGGAAGGAAAGCTATGGCTTGTTCGGAGGAATTACATAAGGAAAATCATAACTCAATTTAATATGGAATAAGCTAAACCTACTTCAGTACCTTTAGGATCACACTTACAAATGGTTTCTGACAAGTGTCCTAAGATTGAAGAAGAACATAAGGTTATGACTCACTATCCCTATGATGTAGGTGTTGGATGTCTAATGTACCTTATGCTATGCACAAGGCTTGATTTAGCCTATGCTATAAGTATCCTAAGTAAGTTCATGGCCAATCCAAATTTAGAACACTGGCAAGGGCTCAAAAATGTTCTCAGATATATATCTGGAACAATGAACTATGGCTTATGTTTTTCTAAAACAGAACTAACAAAATGCAAATATCTGTCTTTATGTGGCTATGTGGATGCAGACTATGCAGCAGATAAGGACTCAAGAAAGTCAATTTCAGCATATGTTTTCACACTGTCAACAAACACAATCAGCTGGAAATCACAGCAGCAAACAGTAGTAAGCCTATCTACCACAGAAGCAGAATATTATGCAATTACTGAAGGAGTAAAGGAGCTAGCATGGCTATCAGGTATACTTAAGGAAATAAACACAGAAATCACAACACCAACACTGTACACGGATAGTCAGAGTGCATGGTACCTGAGTCGCGATCCAGTCCTTCATGAGAGATCCAAGCACGTTGATGTGCGCCTGCATTTTGTCAGAGATCAAATCTCCAAAGGAACCTTCAATCTGGAAAAAATACAAGGTGAGAAAAATCCCTCAGATTTCGGAACAAAAATTCTAACACAAAAGAAGTTTACTTTTTGCAGGGATTACTTACAGATCAAGGAAGCCCCATGACTCCAGAAGCAGATTTGACTAACCCCGATGGAGTAACGAAATTTAGGGTTTCGGGATTTTGGGGATTTTTCAGATTTGGGGTTTTTGTTTAGGGTTTTTTCAATTTCAGCTAGGGTAGGTGAAATAGAAGGGAAACCTCTTAAAATCTAAGAAGATTTCGACAGATCTTACAAAGTTTTGGGAGAAATAGATTTTCGGGTTTTTTGGGTTTCACACAAAAATGGAGGCTCTAAGTATGGATTGATGGAGAAGGAGGGAAAAGATGTGAGAAAAGTTCATTGATTCTCCATCATTCATACATAGAGGCAAACAATAGCAGAAGAATACATAAAGGATGAAAGGAAGATGGTGTCTGAAATGTCGAAGGGGACATGAAGCAAAGCACTGGAAGATTCCGAATATGATAGAATCAAATGACTTACATGAAGACTTACCCACGTGAGCAAAAGATACAAGCATGATGCAAATGGATCAAAGCACTGCGTTTTCATTAATGCAGCAACAACACAAATAAGCAAACAAAACGCACAGCATCAAGGGAGTTTCTTTGTGACCCACGTGGAGAGCACATGCCACTTATTTTGACTATTTCAAAAGCACATCCGAGAGCATTTCTCCATCTTCATAAAGCTATAAAACAAGGCTTAGGCTTCAGACAATAAGGACGACAAGACAACAGAGAGAAACTTTAATTTCCATCTTCATTGCATTCAATTTCTGAGAGTGCAAAAATTAGTGAGTGTGAAAAAGATCAAAGAGTGCTAGAGTACCAACTTGTCTTGGGTACTAGTGAGCTTGAGATGCTCTTGTTGCAGGTGTTCAAGGAACACTCAATCTTTGTATCTTCTTCCTCATTTTTCCTTATGCTTTAGTGATATTTCCTACACCACTATCAAGTGGGAACCTTGGATGTAGGTAGCTTTGTGCCATCGAACCAAGTAAATCTGTCGTTTTTAATTTTCTGCAAATAACAAATCTTTGTCAAGTTTATGTTTAAAGAATTTCAGATAAGCAGTAGAAATCCCTACAATATGCAAATTGTACTTGCATCATTTATTGGGTTTAGGTTTGTAATGTACGAAAGTTTTGCCATAATTGATTTACTTGTTGGAATAGAAGATGACTTAAACCAATCAACAACGTACTGCTCAAATTGTGACTCGTTCATATCAGCCACTTGTACCTATTCCTCGACCTGTTACCGATTCTGGTTACCATGGGGCTAAAGATTTTTACATCATTTAAGAAAAAAACGGATGAACGTAAGGAACTTTTTAAACTTAAGTGAGATTACGAGTTTGAGCTCTCTTTATAATTTATATATACAATTGTTTAAATTTGAGGTCAGAATTTTACCTCTTGCAAAAAATCTATCCAGTTCAAATAGAGATTAGTATGAGTATGATGAGTTATAATTATTTTTCTGTAGTTGATATCTGCCTAAGACACGTCGTGGATGAATAAAAAAAAGATGAACATACAAAATATGCACAAAAGTAAGAAAATTGAATTGCCAGTTCAATTTTGATCGAAATCCCACATGAAGTATGAATGAGAGCAAGGCCATGGCACAACAAACAGAATATGAATTCCATCGACTTATTACAGACAAAAACGTACATAAAATGTCTTCCTCGTTAACAATGGTTTCAAAGTTACTTTGACTGTTCTGCTGCTCCAGGTCTCATCCAAATAACTATAGAGTGGGCTAAATGGGTCATGACATTGTGTCGATTTTGGCGTGACCCGATCCACCCGCAATTCACAACCCTGATTCCCATGCGTCGCTTCCCTTGCAAGAACTCTGCTTGCTGTTTCCTTTTCACAAACCCTATTTCCTCCTTTTCACTCCATAGAATCTGAAGTCAAAGCACCTGATGGGCCAAACTCAAAAGAAGATGAGAAGGTATAAAGCTTCAAAGAGCTCGGCCTCGACCCACGCTTAGTTCGAGCCCTGACCCAGAAGAAAAATCCCATTTCTAACCCAACCCCAATTCAACGAATTGCTATTGTTACTTAGCTGGCGTTTCGTTTGTTGTTGTATGAAGGAAAAGAAGTGATTGCCCAAGCAAAGATAGTTCAGGCAAGACATTGGCATAGGTACTTCATCTGCTTCACAGGCTTTTTACCTATTTTGGTTCCAAGAAGAGGCTTGCTCCGTCCGCGTTTTTTCTTGTCTCCTAAGTGGAGAGTTATGTCATCACTCATCAGGTAAAAATCTATACAATCCCTACATTTTGTGTTTGCCAGAAGTTCAAGAGGTTATCCCCAAAAATGTTCAACAGTTTTGGATGAGAATTTCTATAATCCTGTCATAGTTAGGAAGCTTGTTACTTTTTAAAATTTGATTTTTACCCTTGCTGGGAATGCCAGTGATGCATCTGCATCTTCATTTTTCTTCTTTTCTTTTCCAAATTGATTTTTACTCTTGATGGGAATACCAGTGATTCATCTACATCTTCATTTTTCTTATTTTCTTTTCGCAATTTTAAGATATCGTTTCTCCTAGTTAGTTTCGTGGTCTGCACAAATGAAAATTACTGCTTCCAAAAATTTTATTTAGGGTCTTGTTTACTAGATAAAGCCTTGTTTTAGTATAATGAATGGGAACCATGATTTTTGGTTCTTGATTTTGTATGTCTCAGGTTTCAATGCAGTGATCGGGACAAGTTGCTTCACATCTTAGCTTCTTTGGAAGCTGGAGCTAGTTCTAAAGAAAGTCTTGATATTTTACCAATTCCGTTGACATGAGTTTCAGATTGAAACCGTTTCTGGAGAAGGTATCTTACTATCTTGTCAGGGAATCTGCGGATTATTAAACTACCCCTTTTCTGCTGTTTGCTCATAATATGCCTGCTTTCTGCTAATTGTGTTATTTTCTGTAAATTATGCGCATTGTATAGGCAAGAGGCCCAGTTTATGGCATGATATTTTGGATGTTTTGTAGGTACATGAATTACATTTCTATACCAATGCGAACTTCTTCCACATAATCTACATTTTGGTTGAAATTAGATTTGATGTTAGGATGGCTTGAAGTTGCTTAGTTATCTGTTACTCCAAACCCATATACGGAAGAGCCTCAATATTTCTTGTGTGAGAGATATGGTCAATCGGAACCCTTTCTTAGAAGTTCTAGCATTGTCAACATTGTCATATAGTTAATTTTTATTTTTTCTTTAAGTTTCTTTGAATGTGAAGTACTGAACTTTGATACTTCTATTATGCTTTTGCTTCGTTTGCTTCTACTTATTGCTATTTGTCTTTTAATAGTTTGGTATCAAGTCTGTTGTTTCAAAAGCAGAGTTGCCCTAGAATTCTTGTCTCCATATTCTTGAGTTATGTTTTGTTCTAAGTTTAAAAAATGTTGAGCCTGCTAAGATTAAGGATAATCCAAACAGAATCTTGTAATTTGAAATATCATTGAAAACAGATGTTAAAACATGTTGTTGCTTCGTCTTGACTTGCGTGGTGTCTTTTTTTCTTCAGGAATTGAATACTGAGCTCTTTGACTACTTGATAGCAATTGATGACAGTGAATCCCAAGAGAAGGAACAAGTTAATGGTGGGAGTCTTGGGTAAATCAAGAAAGTACAGAAAACATCCTGTAAAAGTTGGATATTGAATTTGGAGAATTGACTTTAAAAATTTACATATGGTAAGCTAATACTTTGGGTTGGATATTCAACTTATGGATCTTGTCTTCTTGCTGCAATTCTACAAACGGGTGATTTATAAATTAAACTAGACTTGGGTTTTTTCTAGGATATGGTATAGCCAAGAAGATGTCAAGTCAAATGTTCCGTTTTCTCGCACCATTACATATTGTACTTTACCTTCTCTGATTGATAATTTCATGCATAGATTGTACATTGAAGTTTGTGTGCTTATTGCAAATATTATGATCTAGGTGCAATCTCATTTTCTTTAATGTTTAATTATAAACAAATGAATTATTTTTCTACCATTATTTGAGATTTTATTAGCTTTTGATTTATTATACTAAAACTTTGCTACTCCATTTGATAAATTGCTTTCTTTTGCTGCCTGTCTATCAGTGGTCAAATTTTACTTAAGGTCATGTTTAATATCTTGTTCAACTTTTTTTCTTCACTTCCATATTAAAGATATCTGATGTACCTCATAGTGACAAAGATGATAAGTCGTAACGCATTGGCAAGGATGATGTATATGACAGTTTTGTGATTTGTTCAGCCAGCATGTTACACATTTTAGTGCTATTTCTTTTGTTTTTTTTTCTCCCTACCATGCAGGTGATAAATTATAACATGCTTTGAAGTCCTACAGGATATATTTTGGAAGAGCTAGAATGGATGCTTTTGTCTCTCTCGTGAGTTAGTTGCACAAAATGGAGACATAATTTTATTTTGTGTTTGCATCTTGCATCTGTTTTACTTCCTGATTGCTTCTTGATTTCTTGATACTGGATATGTTCCATTTCTTACTCACGTAAGAACTAGACTAGGAAGTATGTGTCATTTTCTAGTCCCCTAGAAGCTATATTTTATACCCTTAAGTTCAAATTATAGAATTGTACAAGTTTTGGCGAGGCTTATCTAATGCTTGGTATGCTAGATGACACGAAGATGACATGTTTACAAGGGAATAAGGCGAATTCTAATAGGCGAGACAAATGTGTAATCTCGAGAAAACTTAAGATAGGCGAGAGTTGGTATACATTGATGTGGATTGGCGCCACTAAGTTGTGTGAAGTCTGGGAGTGTGTGAAGACACTTGAATTCAATAAGAAAGTCTAAAGGGTATTAAAATCTTTAAGACTTGATACAGTGGCACAAACTATTGCTTAACTTAGTCATAGAGCAATGTGATTGCACTATAAGTGGGCTTGGATATATCATGCACCAATATGGCTATGGCTAACTAAAGGCTTATTAAGACACTTGTAGGCTCAAGATGCGATGATGTGGCGACACATGACAAGAACATGTAGTGGTGAGTTACAGAAAGTGAAGCACTACCTTACAAAGTGGAGCACTTCTTCAAGTAGTGAGAAAGTTGTTTGGTGGTGTGACAACAAAGTGCTACATGTTTCGAAACCATGTTCTCCATTATCTTAGTGGAGTTAGTGACCTAAGTGGTGTAACTCTTTTTTGACTAGGTGGAATTAGTGGAAGAAGTGGTAACTCCTCACTAACTTAATGGGTTAGTAGTGAAAGTGGATGATTTAATTTACTTGGTCCCTAAATTCTTGTAAGTCTATATTAAGACATTCTGTGTCATTCATTTGAAGTAGGTAGTATATACAAGCATCTGCTTAGAGAGAGTATGAGAGCTTTGTAAGTAAGTCTCATCGCAGGCTTTCTAGTAGAAAGGTCTTGGGTGTTTATTGTAAAAAATTTTAAGAAGTATCTCTGCTCTGACCTGGTCTTGAAGGGCATGAAACTATTGACAAAAAAGATATCATTTTATTGAATGGGTGAAACAAACGAATCTAACAAAAAAACATCATCACTTTTTTGAATGGGTGAGATAAAACTTGATCAAACTTTTTGAGTCTGTCCACTCTCAATTGGGTTTTAGGTTTTTTGTTGAAGGAGAAAAAGGTTTGAGCTCGACCCGTTGTTATTCATACTCTTTGCTAGTCCAAACTGGTGGTAGCAATTAAAGCATTACATTCAATCATAAGATGTCACAAGGACTTTTTCAAGGAACTACATAATTGAACATAATAGCTTAATTCCTTGTGCGACAATTAAATTTAAGTTCTTCATGGGTTAACTTAGCCTTCTTTCATGATTGTCAACAAAATAGTTGAACTCTTTTAGTTTTTAGCACAACATCGATCTTTTATTAAACTATTTTGCTAATAAAAAATACAAAGAGGCTTAACTTCATCCTTGAAGCTCTTTACAAAGAATATTTAAGACCTTTCTATTCGAAGTTTATTATAATAAGATTTTTTTAAAAATAAAACTCAAACTCATTCTAAGAAGATGATTGAATGTATTACATACTACAATGAGCAAAATATGATGCCTTCATATAAACTTACAAGAACTTGGGGATCAAGTAAGCTAAATCATTCATCTTTCCTGCTAACCCACTAGGTTAGTGAGGAATTGCCACTTCTTCAACTAATTTCAATTAGTTAGTAGGGATTGCATCACTTAGACTGCTGAATTTACTAAGATGATGGAGAGTATGGTCTGGGAAATGTTCCACTCTATTGCCAGATCATTAAGTCACTTTTCAACTACTTGAATAAGTGATCCCTCTTTTTAAAGTAATGCTTCACTTTCTTTAGCCTACTAATCCATGTTCTTGTCATTTGTTGTCACTTCTTCGCTTCTTAAATCAACAAGTGCCTTAATAAACTTTTGGTTAGCCATCCTGCACATCCTAGTGCATGGTCCATTAAAGTAGAATCATAGTATAGTTGCACTATTCTAGGAATAAGTTAAACAATAGTCCAAATTGACTATATAATAAACCTCATAGATTTTCATATTTTTGGACTTACTTGGGAAGTCACATGCCTTCAAAACCTTGGATTTAGAATGAATCAGTTGTGTACATCATATTTGGTCTTACATTCGAATCATGCTCATTGTCAAAAAGTTTTGCAAACGTGAATGTCAATTTTTGCCTAGCCTCGAGTTTTCATTGACATTGTTTATTTGCCTCGAATACTCGCTTGATTCGCCTTACTCCCTCTTCAACATGTAATTTTCATGTCAATTTGCATTTCGAGGATTGACTAAAGCTTGCAAACACTTGCATGATTTTGCCATTTGGACTCAAAGGTTTAATAAACCATCTTCACCAGAAGGATTTAATGCACTCATTGAAATAATCTGTAGACACTACTCCATGGTTGGTTTTCTCAAAGACTACTTAGCAAAATTTTGAAGATAGGAGCAAGTCATGCTTTCTATTGGCGAGAGTGAGAGTGTTTCACTCACTCTCATCATACAAGTGTTTGCATAATTCAACCAAAAGATGAACAAAAGAGAGATAAGGTAAGCCAGTTTGTTATCGAACTATTCTCACAAGGAACAATATAAAGAATTCTGAGATACTTTCTCCTTGAAACATTACATTCAATCATCTGCTTAGAGAGGGTTTGAGAGTTACATGAGAAAATATGTTTACGGTGCTATGTCTGCTCTCCCAAAATATGAAAGGACAATTCTTGCTTGATAGAATTGCTTCTGTTGAAGAAGCAAAGACATGATTCCAGAGTAGTGCTAGTTTGTTGTTTTAACAGGACACTGCAAAGAGTGTTACAAAAGTTGCTGTCAGGGAAGCGTGAGCTTGGGACTTGAGGAATGAGGTACTCAACTCTGAAAAGTGTGAAGGCCGTTGCTTTTATGCAGTTCTTTTGACCTCTATTATATATGCATATGGATGTTATTTTGAACGTAGTTGTTACTTGTGTTTTTCAAAATCTTAGAACCTTTCATCGCTGCCCTCATATGGTATCTGTTTTTTTCTAACGATCGCATTTCATAATTTTCTCATTTCCACTTGAATCCATGAGACGTAGTTATTGCCATTTATTTGTGAGGTGCGGCTTTTCTACTGAATTCTCCTCCGTAATCTGAACACTGCGCATTTAATTGTATATGGATCAGATCTATTGAAGCGTGACAAATTTCTGAGCAACTTCCCCTCTATCTTCGTGATGTGCCTAATCACCTGATTGATCCAAAATTAAGGAAGCAAGCAAGATGGTCAAGATTGCACGAGCTCAATGGGAAGTAACAACTGCTTGTCGACAGGGATTCAAGAGAAAATCCAGGAAAAACAGAGACCCCCAACTGACTATCTCTGCTATCAGTTGGCATTCCTTGAAACTCTCATCCACAGATTTTCAGCTAGTCAAAAGTTACAAGGTTAGTTGATTGCAAAAATTTCCAACTTGCGCACACTAGCATGTTGGCAGGATTCAAAGAGTGCCGAGAAAGGTGGAGTGAAGAGACGGGACGAAAGAGAGAGTTTTGTAGCAATCACTTGTATTAGGAACTAATAATTTATAGTAAATGTACTGAAGTTATAGGCTAGCTAAACGTTTGATTCTTAACAACAATGTTGTGGGCTAGTTACGTCGAGCTGCTTAATGTCACACGATGTCTGTGCTGCTTTTGTCTGGCTGTACATGCCCTCGTTTGTGTCGTGCACGCTGTCATGTTTGTACGTCAATACAATCTAAGCAAGAGTAAATTTCAGTACAAGTCATTAGTTTATAATTTTATCTCTAAATGTGGATCACTTATAGGTCTTTAAACTTCTATACGTGTGATTATGGTATAAGAAAAAAAATACAATAATTGGGTGAAAGTACGGATGATTAATCAAACATAGTTGATGTGAGTGATTCGGTACTTTTATTTTTTAATCAAAGGTCACAAGTTTTAGTCCTGAAAATGGAGAATTCTGTTTGACCAGTACTTTATTCTTTACGGATTGACCTGGTACGAACGGAGATTAGTCTAGATGTGGATGACTTAAAGATATTTTCTCAAAATTGAGACCGTCATAAAACATCTCGTGATTAAACCAAAAAAAGAAAGTAAGGATGGCAAATTGGTCCAAATTTAGTATAGTTTGATTAGAGTTAATAATCTAAATTTAAGTTGATTGCATTCCAATGGACAAGATTAATTGAGTTTAATTAGTTCTAATAAATTAGTTTGAGTTTTGGTAATTTAAAATTTACGAACTAAAATTAAGTTATTTTTTTACTAATTTTAAGTTAAAGTTTGAATTTTTTTAGATGCTAATAAATGATGTAAATTAATTGTTATTAACACTATCATATACAAAATAGAGTTAATTGTAAAAAAATATAAACTTTATTTAATTTTTTAATATTCATTTGAATTTTAAAATTTGATGTTATTTTTTAGTAAAAATAGTCCAATTGTCAAATTCTTTGTTAATGTGAATAATATAACGAGCCACATCAAATTTATATAACTGTCGCGTAATTGTCACATGTTATATTTATATCATATATAAATTTTATTAATTTAAGGTTTAAATATTTTAATGTAATTTTTTAAAGTTTAGTATTACATATTTAATAAAATTTGAGGATTTTTATAATCAACTCAAAGTTGATTATCCTTGGAATTAGTGAAACAACTTAATAATAATAAGCTTTGGTGTTTGAAATTTAGTCCTGTTTCTTTGTTGGATTTTTTAAGATTGAGTCGAGTCGCATGGGCTTTTTGAAGACGAACTAGAAAAAGCCTAAGCCGAACTAACTAGCCTTGCCAACTTTGAAAGCTTATACGAATGGAAAGCTTCGGTGGTTGTTGACCAATTTGGCGCCTCCGTTTCACCATTTATCTTCTCTTGTCTACAAAAACACTGCAATACCATTTCGGCCGATCTCTCTTTACGTCAATGCCTCACCTACACCACCATGCCTGTGGAGGAGGAGGCACAGGACCAGGTCGTCATCAACGAAAAAGATGGTGGTTTTCACTGATGAAAAATTCGTTCTTGGGACGATATTGTCTTCTCTTTTCGGATTTCTTATTCTCTACACTTTATATGGAACTGACTGTGACAATAAGAGGAAGAAGAGGATCGAAACTGGCTGTAACGACTTTGCCGCTGAGGCGGAACGGAAAACGGAATGTTGCTCTCCGGAGAATGTATCCGGCTCCGACGTTATCATCGTCGGAGCTGGTGTTGCCGGTGCAGCCCTTGCTTATGCACTTGGCAAGGTATTACGTTTGTTCTATTGATCACCGTGTCCAGCTCTGGGTAGCATCACAGCGACTCAGATTTCAACGTTGATCAAGAAACCTATCTGCAGACCCAACCCTTTCATCCAGAAGCTTAAAGAAGATAAAAAGTTTTGTTATAATTTCCCCGAAAACATATTGCTTTCTGATACTAAATGGTCAATTGTTTGCAAATTTGCAGGATGGAAGACAAGTTCATGTAATAGAAAGGGACATGAGAGAGCCTGATAGAATTGTTGGTGAACTTCTCCAACCTGGGGGATATTTAAAACTTATTGAACTGGGACTTGGGGGTAATGCCTTTGAGGCTAATAAACACATTTGCTTTTGTTCTTTGGACTTTGAGGGTGATTGTTGAAATCTGGCGTCTTTGAGTTCTCATTCTCTGTTGAGTTATAGTGTGATCTGGGACAAATTGTTTTCTTCGGAATTTTGCATCTTTTGTAGAAGTGTGACACTTGCTCAATTGCCGAGCAGATTGCCTGGAGGAAATTGATGCTCAGCAAGTGCTTGGATATGCTTTGTTCAAGGATGGGAAAAGTACAAGATTGTCTTATCCTCTTGAGAAATTTCATTCAGATGTTGCTGGGAGAAGCTTTCATAATGGGCGTTTCATTCAGAGGATGAGAGGAAAAATTGCAAGGCTTCCCAAGTATCGTCTCTTGATCCCTTACTCCAAAAATGAAAATTACATGGTAGTGATGAATACCTTTTACTTCCGTCATCGTTGTCAATCTAGGACTAGTTCTTGTACCGTATGAAGATTGTAGTTTGCTCTTTGTTCACTTTAGTTGTGTCTTGTAGTTCATCAAAAACTTGTTGTTCCTAATGTCTATTCCACATTTTCCATTTACTCCATTTCCAGGTTTTACTTTTACTAAGTGGTTATTAGGCTCTTTCCATGTTTTTACTTTCAATTTCATGTTTAGTGTACTGTTAGAGCAAGGTACAGTAACATGCCTGCTTGAAGAGAATGGAACTGTTAAGGGGGTTCAGTATAAGATTATGGATGGCAAAGAAATTAGAGCTTATGCTCCTCTTACAGTTGTCTGTGATGGATGTTTCTCCAAAATGCGCCAAAATCTTTGCAATTCAAAGGTAACATTACACCAATCCTTGACAAACATTAATGCAGTCATGGTTAGTTCTAATATCTAGTTACATAGAGATCACCCCGACATTATTTTACTTTGGTAGGTAGATGTCCCTTCTTGTTGCGTGGGTTTATTACTTGACAACTGTCAACTTCCATTCCCCAATCATGGGCATGTTATTCTAGCTGATCCATCCCCGATCTTGATTTATCCAATCAGTAGCACACAGGTTCGCTGTTTGGTTGATATTCCTGGTCAAAAACTTCCTCCTATAGCTAATGGTAAAATGGCAAAGTATTTGAAGAACATGGTGGCACCACAGGTATCTGTTTAGTACTAACTCTTATCAAATGGTTCTGTTCTGTTAGGAAAACAATGAGTTATTATATACCAAAACATGATCTTGGATTTCAATCAGTGATCTATAACATCCCCAACAACTATTAATACCTGGTTTCTGTATCATTTGTCCTCTCTGTTGACTTATGTTAGATGAATCATCGGTTGAGGTTGTAACAAGTATATGTTTCAGATTCCATTCGAGCTTCATGACTCCTTCATATCTGCAATAGATAAAGGCAATATCAAGACAATGCCGAATAGAGGAATGCCAGCTGATCCCCGTTACACTCCCGGAGCTTTTCTTCTGGGTGATGCTTTCAACATGCGTCATCCATTAACTGGTGGTGGCATGACTGTGACACTTTCTGACATTGTTATCCTGCGGGATCTTTTGAAACCACTGCATGATCTTAACAATACAGCTGCTGTGACTGAATGCCTTAAATCCTTCTATACATTGCGCAAGGTAAGCTAAACCTTAATCCTGTGTTAAATCCTTCTACTCTGCACAATGCTATTGTAACTCAAATTTCAAATGTCTGAGAACACAAGTGAGCTTAAAAGGGTCATTTCTAGGGCCAGATTGTACATTGTGTGATATCATACACTTCTAATTTACAATATATTTGTTATAACATTGAAAACATAGTTTGGTATGATTTGCTTACCAAAAGATTTAGATAAGACAAGTTTAAAGGGGAAAACATGAAATTGGCTAATGAAATTAACATCTTCAACTTATTATCTCTTAATGTTGTGTCTTGCAGCCTGTGGCATCTACAATAAATATCCTAGCAGGTGCATTGTACATGGTGTTCTCTGTTTACCATGATCAAGCAAGGAAGGAAATGCGTCAAGCATGCTTTGATTATCTAAGTCTTAGGGGTGAATTTTCATCTGGACCTATGGGTTTACTCTCTGGACTAAGCCCATGTCCATTGAATTTGGTCTTCCATTTCTTTGGCGTAGCAATATATGCTGCTGGTCGTCTGCTACTTCCTCTTCCTTCCCTCCAAGGAATATGTACTGGAGGTAGAATAATTTCGGTAGGAAATTCTTATTCCTCTTCAATTCGATGCTTACGAAAGCAGTGATTAGCTCTAGTTATCGTTCCATTCCTCCTCTCATTATGCATGGCCTTCATTGAAGATTGTTATATCGGTTCTAAAAACAATTTTCTCCACAGCGATTACCATGGTCTGCTATTCGAAACTTATACGTATACGTAAATCACTGAATCTGGCTGGTTAGGTACAGGATATAACTTCAGGCACAACAGAAAATGCATAGCAATCCAGTTTCTCCTATTGTGAACATTCATGCATTTTTAAAGTCCAAGAATTTGATACAAAGTTTGATCCCTTTGCTTGAATGCAACTATTCTATTTCATTTAAAGTAGAAATGGAAGTAAAATAAAGCGAGGGAAATTCTAGTTCCTTGTAGTTATGACGTTGAAAATTGTCTTTTCACTTAGTGGATGTACTTTCATATGAGATGTTCTTTGTGGAACAATTTAGCTATAATCATCTACAGACTTAACTAATAATTCCTGTAGAAATTTGTTCGAAGCTAGTGCTATTGGCCTTTGTATTCTAGCATATTATAGTGTTTGAAAGTTTGAATTGGGCTCTTGAGATTTGAAAGGAATCAAGTCTGCAAATGAAGTTTGAGTACTATGTTGGTCCTGATTGCACGAAATCCTCTCGTACAGACTGCGTTGCGTATTATTTTCCCAATTATCAGGGCAGAAGGAGTTAGCCAGACGTTCTTCCCACTTATGGTTCTCGCTCTTCAAAGAATTACTGTTAATGAGTATCTCAGATGGTGAGGTGCTGTAGGTGCTTTAGAATATCTGAAATTAGAAGAAATTGATCCAGAAAACAGGGAATATACTGAAATGGCTGAAGATCATACAGAGAGTACTATAACAGGTAAGGTCTTCATTGCTTCCTTGTGTTTCCAGTAATATTCAACGATTTCTTCTACGCACTCATGTATTATTAGTTCAATGAATGGCTTAAAGGGCATTTACCAACTTCTAACTAGCTTTGCTTTGAAACAGAATCAGCTTCTACAGCCTATATTGAGAGCCTAGGACTGATGGTTGATCTGCCTTTATGATTCACCACGTCTGTGTTTCATCAACCAACTAATTGCCGACCACCTGTCGTCCTCACCTGATTTGGATAGTTCTTTGCTTGCCTGTAGCAAAAACATTTAAATTTAAAACACTTGTATCAGTTGATTTGTCATAGTGAAAATTCTATTACTTCTTTAGCAGTTTCTGAATGGCCTACCTGAATCACCATGATTCTTATATGGCAACCATTGTTTAATTATTTTTTCAGGGAAAGAAAGAACCAGAATTGCTGTCACTTTGATCAAGTAAACGACAGGTACGACCGGCCGTGACGACGACAGCCATTAACGAGTTTGGCAACATCATCCCCAAGTCTTTATGCTCTTAACAATTTTAATGGATATCCAGTGATAAGTTTCAAGTTAAAGTTTGCTGTCTGTTATCTCAAACTTAAGCTTATTTCTCTTATCCTGTGTTATAATTTTATTTTATAAATATTAATTAATCTTATCAAACTATAATCAGGTAATTGGTGCAAAAACTATGAACTATGAGTCTGTTTCTATAATCTAGTGATTATGTCGCGAGATCTGAAGAAGTCTAGTATTATGTAGTCTTATCCTTAATTAGTAAAGAGGATATTTCCAAATGACCAAAAGTATTTATATATTAAGTGATTAGAAATTACAATTTTTATGACTATTAATTAAATTTATCAAAGTAAAAAAAGTAATAATTAATTTACCTTATCAAATTAGTAATCAGAGGAAAAATCAAAAAGTGATAACTAGTTAATCTTATCAAATTTAGTAATCACAGGATAAATAAACTAAAATAAGTAAATTAGTTTTTATTTAACAATCTATTTTTTCAATTAAACTTTAAATTCTTCTATAGTTAAGGACAATTGTTTCAATAATATTTCAAATTCTTTAATTTTATTTAATCTTTAGTCGGTTTTATAATGACTTAATAGCGTTTAACCTTTTAAAACTTAAACTTCTTTTTTCCCTGGTTTAACTTTTTTAAAAATATTGATTACTAATATCAAACTCTTATCATCAGCAAAACTTATTTATTCTTTAACATCAATTTATGTAACAATTAGATATTGACTAATCTTAATTTAAACACATGAAATATATAAGAATTCTATCCAATATTATGAATCTTAACAATTTCCTTACATTTTTATATATATCTCTCAACATATTTACTAATCTTAATTTGAACACATGCAATATATAAGAATTCTGTCTAATCTGAATTCTATCTAATCTTATGAATCTTTCCACTTTCCTTACAATTTTGTATATATCTCACAACTTCTCCAACTGCTTCTTTGGCTCCAAATAAACAACTGGAATACGTTATGTGATTAGCATAGCCATAGCAAGATATATGCATTTCATATCATGATGTAGAAATTTGCCAACTTTCTGTAAAAGGGAGAAGGGATGTTTAGAAAAAGCAAATGATCTCTATCATGTTTGGATGATTGCCGTAATCTCTATTTGGGAGAAGAAGTGAAAGGGTCTGATAAATGTCTCAAGCATATCGAACTGGTTGGTATAATCAGAGATCAAATTCACATTAAGCTACTTAAGTTTTATGAATATGTATTCGAGATATAATCACATTTCTATGCATGAACACAATCGAAAAAAGATCACAGCCGTAAATTTCCTTGATATGAGTAATGAGTTGGCTTCTTAAATCTGGGAAGGAAAAGAGGATCATCACCTCTTCTTTTTAAAATTTCAATCGCATTGAGCCCTTTTTTTTTTTTTTTTGTTCCCGTACAATATGATGCTTAATTGCCTTTCACATCAGAGACGAATGGAACTAAAGACCAGTAAGTCTGGCGTGGGACTTGTAGCAGCCACACTCTTCGCACGCCATGAGAGAATTAGGTTTCAGTTTCTTTCAAGACATTTAAATAGTGGTCCTTCTACCTTTTAAAACTTCAGTAGTTTCGTAGTGACATTGTGAATTTCTTTATTGCATAAAGAAATTCAAATATGTATAGAGACATCTGTCGGGCGCAGTGAGTGTATTTTGTAAAAGGAAAAATAAAAGGAGCAAAATGGATACAGAATTTTTAACGTGGTTCACCCTTAACTTTGGGCTACGTCAGAATAATTCTTCCACTATTACAAATAATGAGTATACAGAAACTCAAATATGGCTGCACCCCCCATAATTGACTCAAATATTGCGGCAACGATTTCGGTGCCGCATTATTTGAAAGAAAAGCAAGAAGACAGCTGCAAGGTAGCTGTCTTCAAGCGACGGAGTGCCTTTATGCTTCAAAAACAATACAGAAAACACATAGAGAAATTTAGAGAGATAACCAAAGTAAATCAAGTGTTTTGAAGTTAGGAAATATATTCCTAAAGGGTTGGTGAGTAACAAAATAATGAGGTTAGTATTTTTAGGTTGAGAAACACCTTGTGAGCTACTATTTTGATTTATCTCTGTATACCCATTATTTGTAATAGTGGAAGAATTATTTTGAGTTTTGTCCGTAAACGTAGCCCAAAGTTAAGGGTGAACCACGTTAAAAATTCTGTGTCCATTTTGCTCCTTTTATTTTTCCTTTTACAAAATACATCCGCTGCGCCCAACAATGTCTTATTCTATACACCAATTAATCATAACAAGTAATGAAAAACAAAGTTTTCTTTTTCTGGTAGGTCGATAAATCTTTATCAGGCTCTACCTTTGGGGCTCACAGTGAATATTTTTCCTTAAACTGTCCAAGTCTTTGCTGGCCACAGAGTAGGAGAATTTGAAAGAGCAGTGCATCCATCCACTTCTTCCACTCACTGAACCTTGCCTTGATATTATATGTATTGATTTTCACATGATTTCCTACAGTCTGGAAGTTCATTGTAATAAAACAGAAATATATAAATGAAAGTTTCTTCAAACTTTTGTTCATAAACTCTATGAGAAAGATCGGTGGAGAAACTGAGATTGCGGTGCCGATCACCTGTGTCAATGTCAAAGAAGAATATCGAGTAACCCTTTTGTCAACAAACAGATGCTAGTGTAAAGCCCCAGTTCCTTGTATCTTCTGTGGAACCATATCCATGTCGATTGTAAGTGAAACTGCGTTATTTTTTTTTTATCAAGAAGGTGCTTGCAATATTATGCTCCATTGTACTATAGTTTTGTTTAATCCCAGTAGTGCATGGAAAGTTTTCACTAACAATCAATGTTGACTTTTACCTTTTGTCACTTTTATGGCCTCTTGAAATTAGGGGACTAGAAGCCATAATCTTTTTTTTTTTTTTTGGGTTTAATAATCAAAATCTTGACTTTAATTAAGCTTTAAGGATGTACAACTTTAGTAAAATTATAAATAATTGTCTCCAATGTTTTAGTGCTTCAATTAAATTCAGACCACTTAAATTGAAATTAGTTCAACTGATCGTGGATGCTATTTATGGTCATTAAACTCAGGCTGATCAGAAAGTGCAACGTGCACACTTGCATTAAATGAATATAATGTCCTTATTGTTGACTGTTTGTTCCCTACTTCTGCTCAACAAACAAACAAGAGACGTGATCATTTGCACCAGTTTAGCTGTTCCGACTTTGTTTCAATCTATCTTATTCGCAGCAGGACCATTTGAACAATCAATGACTTTTGCATTATTAATAGCCTTCCTAGAAAGGTGAGGGACGGACTCGGGGTAGTGAGACAGACAGAGATGCGAAGTATACTCGTAGACAAGAGGTATGAAGTATACTCGTAGATGAAACGCAAAGGTTAGGTGAGGTTCAGAACTGCAAATTTATGAAACTTTGAAAGCAAATTCTTGTGCTGGACCACTTATTGGTTTATTCCTTATAATTACTGGGATGATTGTACATTTATGCAATTTATTTATTAAAGAAATTTTTTAGTTTATAAATGTATACATGTTTGTTTAATTAAAATATAAAATAAATATATTTTATAAATAAGGTTATGATGAGATTCATATTAGAATTACATATTATTTCTAAATTGTTTCCAATAACTGCAATATTAAGATAAGGAAAGAATTAACATACATTTTATTTTTTATGAAGAAAACATTCAATATCGTAAATTACAGCATATAAACATCCAAATAAACATGTGAGTGTTAGTTGAGAGTACATGTTTACTAAGTTAATTTGATACGACAATTACATAAATAATATTACTCGTGTGTTTATAAAATTACTCATTATAATAATTGTATAAATAATTATTTGACTTGAAACTTTTAAAATATATTATACAGATATTGTTATATTTTCATACTATTTTTTTAATCCAGAATAACTCGAGTGGTATTTAGATATAACATGAAATATGTGGAGATATGTAAATGATTAATATATGATTTGTTAATCTTAAGGAATTAATGAGAGTATTCTACTATTATTAATTAGTATTGATTTGAAACATCTTTATCTTAAGGGGAAAGAAAGTAAAAAATAGTTCTCAAATATTTGTAAATGATTCAACTACTAATGATGAAAAACTAATATGACTAGATTTAAACATGATAAACTTAATTCCATATGTCATGTTTGACTGTAATATTATATGATGAAAGAATTAAATTATTAAAAACCATATACTAAAGGTAGGTCAACATTGCCTTCATATTCCTAATATTTGATTGCCTATATAGTACAATGTTAGATGCATATGAAAGTAATAAGATAAAAACTTAAGTATAATTTATAATTTATAATTTATAATTATTTTCAACACATTCAAAAGTTTATAGGTCAAGGATTGGAGAAAGAAAAATAGTTTAATCAAGTTAAATTTAATTGTAAAATTTAAAGTCTAATATTAAATATTTAAAAGATATGCTTCGATATTAGATATTATGTATTGTTGTAACCTTTTGTATTTAATTAGAGTCAATTTTATTTTTAATTAAGTTAAATTAGAATTAAAATTATATTTTAAATTAAATTATTGGAAATTCTAACTCTATTATAAATATGGATGAACTCTACAAAAGTTAGCAATCTTGACATATTCCCTCTCTATATTACTTACAAGATTCTCTCAATTTGTTTATGTGAATATTGTCCAAAAATATTCACATATATAATTTTATATCTTTTTAAATTAGAAACACTCTTCTTTCGAATAAAGAAGTTAATTTAACACTAGTACCAAGGGATACAAGGCCGAATTGGAGTTTAATCACTGTAATAATTACGATCTCAACTTATTACATTGCTATAGATATGAAAGGCTATCACTTTTATATTTACTTGGACCTTTCTATCTTTTTTTTATTAAAGGGAAAGAAATAATAGAATTACAACACTAGTCTAGACTCTAGGAATACAGAACCTCGACAAATCCTCTAAGAGGATAGAGTGGCACCCGATGGGTGTAAAATAAAAAAAAGTAATTCCGACATCCCATAACCAGGTTTTGGGTTAATTAACTTACTAGTTAAGAAAAGAAGCGAGGAGGTGAGGACACATTCACAACCTAATACGGTCACTATTAACATCATTAATTACTGTCATAATTAAAAAGCTAAGTGAGAGAGACCAAGCTTTTTGATAATAGCTTTGAAAGTTTACAAGTAGCAAATGGGATGTTGACATTTAATAGTTTTAATTGGAGTATAAGAGATATTGATGGTTGCATTTGATTAAACTAATTTAAAGTAGAGGAATATCCATAGGCACCTTAATTTTTGCTTTATGTTCTCTCAGTTGCAAACTACAAATTGAATACTACCGTCATGACAAAAGACAAAAGCAATTGAGAGCTAAAAATTTATCTATGCTTGTTTTACATGTTTGAAGATCAAAATTGGGAGTGACGAAGGCAACCTTTTTGTTATATGGTGATTGGGTTACGTCCTTGATAACAACTTCTTGAATAAACACCAAATCTAGAGCACTAGTTAATGAACAACTATATAATATTAAAGCAATAGCGCTCTTCATCATCAAAATTAAAATTTATAAAGTTTGGTAAAGAAAAAGTGTGGAGCATACCTTAGGAATAAATATATAACCCGAAGGTATTATTATGCTACTTGTGATAGATTCTTGTCCAACATTTCAAATTTAGAATTTAGTAGGCTATATGTTCTATATTCTTTGAATGGAAAGTTGGCAATTGGCAATTAATTAAATAAAGTATAAATTGTATTACCAATATAACATAAGCATTTATTCCGCTAACCCTTGCCAATATAAATTACTATCTTTTTAATTATAAAAAATAAATAATAAAATAATCACTCATTAGTTACTACAAAACTCTAAAATTTCAATTTACGTAATATAATACTTATTAGAATTTTATGAATTATTTGAAGTAAGTGAGTCTATTCCATATGACAGTTTATGCCAACAAAATTAATTGTAAAACATTGATGATAAAATTATATTTACAATAAATTAATTTTTGCATTTAATTAATATTTCATATTTTATCAGTATTATAAAATTATATAAAATATCAAATTTATAGTTTAATTTACCTTTATATTAAAGTTGATTAAGTAATTTGATTTCACATTTTGTGGCTTGCTACTTTTTAATCCTATTTAATAGGATTTGATAGACTTTACCTTGTCCTGACTTTTGTAGGATGAAGACTAAAATTGTGTTAATGTGTTGGTGCAGTGCTTTGATCCTAACTGTACAATTTCTCAATAACAATAATAGTGAATTGATGTATCACAACATTTTCATGTTTTATGCACATTTTACTTGATTTTATTCACACGAGGAAGGTGAAATCGCAACACCCCAAAGCAGTAATCAATGTCCGCAACACACATATACATAAGTTGGGATTTCTAAATTAAGATGGTTATCCACTGATATTGAAGTGGTTCTTAGTGCTATATCCATTGGCATATTCTAAGGTCCAGAAAGAGGGAAATCATTGGGGAATAGACACAGAACAAAAGGTTAATGAATGAATGGAAAGATCAATATCCCAACACCTGAAATGGGTTGAAAGTCATGTGGAAAACAATGGTAATGTAATGACAATATTTCCATATCATGTTTTGTTGACATCATATATATATATATTTGGATCGAACCTATCAGTCAAACGAGGATTGATCTCAACCTTCCATTTGGCCAATTTCAGAAAGGACAAGATTCGAAAACCAGCCAGAAATATATATATATATATATATATTATCCTTTCATTGTTTTAGTTTATTTTCAACTGAGGGTTTTGTTTTGGTCCAACAAAAAAGAAAAAGAAAAGAACTTGGAATGCTTAAAATATATAAACATGCCCATCGAGTGTGTAAAATCTGAAAGCACCATATATAATTAAAAGAGACAAATTGGAAGTTAGTTGGGCGGCAAAATTTTTTGTAGTAGGGTTCAGTGATTCAATGGCGGGTACCACTATACAGGGACCACATTTGAGTACCATTCGTATCTACTACTTTCAAGCATCTAAGTGTAAGACATGGATTTGGACACGAAGACAAGATCAGAACAACACAAGTTGCTTTAACACGAGTTAAACGACTAAGCTTTTTACAATAACATATGCTGCCGGTTTCACAAGAACCTTCCGAGTTTCTAAAGCACCCTTTTCCAAAATCTTCAGAACCCATCATAAATCTATGACACTCCTTGCTTTTGCAGCCTTTTGACATTAATTTACACAGACTCTGGAGACAGAAAGAGGGAGATATGTTGCTCTTAGTTCCTGTTTTTTTTTTTTTATAACTTTAATGAGATTGATCTTTTATTTATGTAGATCAAAGTTTATGAAGCGATTAAAGATGGAGTTGGTTCGGTCGTAATAATATTGCACGGCCATGCAGACGTGAATTGTTGCTGCAGTTGCCGGAACATCAAAACTTGGCGTATTTTCAACAGCTTTCGTCGGAGCACACAGTGTTCAGACTGGAGCCGATCGTTTTCTGTCTGCACACTGTGGCAGTGGAGCAGAACGTAACGCAACTTGTTCGTAAGTTCTCGGTTCTCCATCTTTAGCCGGTGCACCTGGTTCCTTAGGTTTTCTAAGTGCCTCTGTTTTCTCATCCGTGAACGCCTAGCCGATTCCCGGTTCGAGATCATGCGCCTCCGCTTCCGCTCGTCTATATCGGAAACCGCCCGGCTCGGATCATCAGAGCAAGAGTTCGAGTTGGCGGGGTATTGATCGGACCGGTTCGGTTCATCCGAACCCAAGTTGGAACCAACAGGTTTAGTTGGTGAATGAGGAACACTTGAGAAGAGTTCACAGGAGTCCCACGGTGTGAACCCATTTTCAAATGAGGAAAAGGGGCTTTCCGGCACCGGAACATCGGAGAAGATGGCTGGAGTATTGGACAGCATGACCATAGAAATGCTTAATTAGAAACTAAGGGAAGGAGGAGGAGGAAAGGGAAGAAACGTAGCGTTGGAGCTCAGTATTTATGGACAAATTCTAGGGATAATTGGTGGGACCCACTGAGGGTATTTTTGTCTAAACTCGTATTTTCTTTTTTGATTAGACCGTATTTGTACAGGATTGGCTTTTTCAAGTGGTGGGCTTAAGTGTTAAACTCAGCTTTTAAAAGGGGGCAATGAGGTGACGTAAGCAGATGGGCCCCGCGAAAGATTGGTTTAATTAGCTTAGTCACGAAGCAACAAATGACGATGGGCTCCACGTAAGACACGTGGCCTCTCCCAGTTTGATCAGCGTGTGAGGAGCCAATCGTTTTGGAAAGTGCTGACGAGGATCCACGTGCATGGCTCGGCTAAGACTAGGCTAGGCTAGAATGAGCTTGAGGGACATGGCTCATGGCTAGGCTAATCAGATAATCACATCTTGGTGGTATCACTACAACATATGATAAGAAGAGAAAACCCTAGAATGTGATAAATTACAATGATTAAAATTTTGAAACTGGCTGAGTAATTTCAATTATAAAAATTTAATCCTTAGTTTAATTTAATAACTATTATTATTCGTTAATTAATCAAATAGTTTTCATAAATTAATCAATTTTTATAAACTAAAATAAACTATTTGATTTTATTTATTTTTAACATTAAAATTTAAATTCTTTGATGTAAAAATAGTTTCCTTCTTTAATTTTATTTAAAAATTTAAAAATTTATTCAATTTTTACTGTATGTCCATTCAATGGTGGTTTAATGCTGACTAAATCTTTAAACTTTAGGCTTTTAATTTTACCGATTTAATTTTCAATCCTATCTTTAGGACATTGATGAATTGAAATCCTAAGTTTAGTCCAGAATGATTTGTACCACATTGGATAGAATTTTTTTAAACTCAGCTTTATGTCTTTAATAAAAGACACTAGTGTGACATTAACTTCTTATCAATATTCAAGAATCAATTTAATACAAAACTTAAAAGAGTAATATACAAAGCATTTTTTTATTATATAAAAAAAGTGATGTTTGATTGTTTCTTTGATTAAAAAGGATAAAGTAAACTCTCTTAATTAAAGTTGATCTATGGGCTATCGCTTTAAAGTGACGTCTGATTTACCTTTTGTATGGATTTTAATAGTTTGTATGGGGGGAAATTTAGAGAATGACAGTAAATTGACTAAAGAAACCTAATCATTCACTATAGCGAACTCCAAGGTAAGACAGAAAGCCGGCTCAGCTTTTCCAGTAACTCGTGAAGGAAAAGTAAGAAAGTCTTTTAAATGTAAAACCAATTTCACCACATGTTTTGGATAAGTGGATTGATTGCAGATAATCTAGATCTTTTGTCTAATATTATAATGTTTTATTGTGTTCAATAAATTTTAGTCGTTTATTTATGTGGATTTTATATAAGTCCCGTATAAGTCCCGCAAAATAAATGACTGAAATTTTATGAGACAGAATAAGACAGGGTAATATTGAACAGAAGATCTTATCCCGTCCGCAGGAAAGTTCCCATACAGATTGCTGGACTTATTTGACAATTTGGGTGTGCTGGGAGCTTGATTACTTGAAAGAGACAGTGACATTATGCCAACTTGTGATTATATTGTTTCATTTTTTCTTTGACGAATATAATAATTGATACTACATCTTAAATTATTATTTAATATAACGATAATTTAAAATTAAGTGATAAATTGAATTGAAGAGATTAAATTCGAAACTAAGATTTTAAGCATTTGGAGCATTATTGGACATTCCCTACCACCCCCTAAAAGACACGATCATTACCCTTCTTGATTATGTTTTGAACTACATGGCTGCACTCCAAATTAAACTTGTCAAAGTGGATGTTCTCGCCGAAAGGCCTTGAAAAAGGAAGGTACTTACAAGTCCTCAAGAGGCTGCTGCTGAATCATATTGAGAGGTGTGTGGAATCCAAAAGCTTCAAGGATGTTTAATTTATTTTTTCTTGGTTCTGGTGTCAGATGAATTATCACGAGTACAAATTAAGGCCAAAGTTTTTGGGGAAAAGGGAATCTAATAGCTCACTAGAATCATCATTGAAGTAAGAAAAAGCAGCTCAGAAAAGAAAAAGGATGAACGCTATTAAATCTTTTGATCGGGTTGTGCAAAACAAATGGCGAGCATGAGGCCGACATTAGAATGTATAATATGCTCTAATTGTAATCACAAGTCATGGCCAAAAGAGCTCATGATATGCTCGTAAGCATTTTATAACATGGAGCCACATATATATATATATTTGTGGAAGAACATGGAGCCATATTTATTCTGTGCTCAGAACTGCAACGACCATACAACTGCCTTTGTTAAAAGCTGGAATTGGTTGGGAGCAGGATTCCCATCTTTGCTTTGTATAGTTAATAAGTGCTGAAACTTGGGAGGTTGAAGCTAATCAGCTGGCCTCATGTGAAAGACACCAACATGATAAAAGAGTACTCTGGTCACCACCATTTTGATGGGGGACTGAACACAAAAGAAGTAAAAAGCGACAATCCTGTACTGCTCAATTTTCCATAACTAGTCATTTCTTTGGACAGGGGTTTTGTATAATTGCAAAAGAATGGGTACAAAGAACGTGCATGCAATTCATGGAGGCTAATAGGACAAAACGTAAAGAATCTTACAGGACTAACTTTTACTTTTGTTAGAGGTCCTTTTAATGGCGGGACACCTGCTTCCAATGCTTGACCCATATCTACAGCACGTGTAAAGACTTAATGAAAAAGAATCGTCAGCTCAAACTTGCAGAACTGGAACCATTAACAAGCTAAGCTCGATCTGGGTCATTTTCATTTGCAGAAAAAAGCAGCCTGGAAGCATCAACCATCTAGACCTATTATTATAAGAAAAAAGCAACTAACCGTGTGTGATCGTTGACATTGATAATAGTTGATAATGTATAATTTGTAGAATTAAGATGTAGAATTTTTTTTTAGGAGATTCAAGTGATAAGGATTATTAAGATTTAAAAATTATTTTAAATATTCCATTACAGAATATTATTATTATTATGACATATATTCCATAGTTTAAAGCAGATTTAATAAATCATTTCCAAATAAGATGTAAATTTTTCATACGTTGCTCTCCAATAAAGAGTAGTGATGCAAGTGAAAGAATGAGCCTCGTATATATGCATGCCACCTCCACCTGCAGCAGTAGTCTTGGAGACCCTACTTTTTATCTGTCTCTACATTCTTTATAACACTGGCTAAAAGAAATTTGGATAATCCATATTACATAATTGCACAACTTTTTCAAACTGACCATACCTGTGTGCTTCTTGTTCATTGGCCGGCCTCCAAGTGGTTCTACTGTGCAGGTACCAGCGCGGTCTCACAGAGCGCATTTTGGAGTTCTCTAGCTACTTTAACATCTTTCGTGCCCTTCTATTTTCTGCGATAATTTTTTTTCCATTTATATTTTTCAGATATTTTTAATTAGGGCCATCACATGTAACTTTTTGTTTACAGTATATATTCTTATCCTTCTCTTTTTAATTAATTAGATATCTCTTTTATGAAGGTGGATTTACATAGATATGATATGCTTATCTGTCCGTCTTTCTCCCACGAAAATCATAAGCATGTAAAAAAGGTTTAAGCCAAGTTTTCAGATTTAATGGTAGTGAGAATTTTACGAAACTTTCATTTTTAATCTGAGTGAAAAAAATAAAATAATAAATAACTACGAATCTAATAATAATATTGACAATATAATTATAATGACATACTAGATCTCGAGGTACTATTAAAGTTTTAGAGACTCTTATGTCATCAGTAAATGTAGCTGCAAATTTTTACGCGCACAATCACAGAATTAAAGCATCGAAAATAAAGAAAGGATGACACATAGATTTAACGAAGTTCAACCAATGATGTCTACGTCTTGGGGTAAAAGCAGAGAGAGTATTTTTATTATGAAGAAAAGTGATACAGATAGATTCCTTTTATAACCAGGTTTTTATTTTTTTATCGAAACAGATCCATATACAATAAATAAATAACTACGAATCGAACAATAATACTGTCAATAAAATTATAATGACATACTAGATCGTGAGGTATTATTAAAATTTTCCAGACTCTTATGTCATCAGTAAATGTAGCTGTTAATTTTCACGTGCACAATCACACAATCAAAACATCGAAAATAAAGAAAGGATGTCACAAAAATTTAATAAGGTTCAGCCAATGATATCTGTATCTTCGGGTAAGAGCAGAGAAAATATTTTCACTATGAAGAAAAGCGATACAGATAGATCTCTTTTACAACCAGGTTTTTATTTTTTTATTGAAACAGGTCCATACAATAAATAAATAACTACGAATCTAACAATAATATTGTCAATATAATTATAATGACATACTAGATCGGGAGGTATTATTAAATTTGTCTAGAATCTTATGTTATCAGTAAATGTAGCTGTTAATTTTTACGCACACAATCACACAATCAAAGCACCGAAAGCAAAGAAAGGATGACACAAAGATTTAACGAGGTTTGACCAATGATGGCTAGGTCGGCCCAAGCCTTTCGCTTTCAACATAGATTTTTGTTTTTATTCAATTCAGGTTACACCGCGAGCTTATCAGATCAGGTCAGCATTCGGATCTACCACAATTTAAAGATAAAATAACAACAGTAGCTATAAGTATTTGTGAGGATTTGAATTGCTGTTAAATTTGGATCTTTATTAATTCCATGGTTTCTATCTGTCTCGTCACTTCCTTATCTTGATGTTGAACTCGCAACTGTAGCTTCTTCTATGGTTGAAAATTAAGTAATGCTTCCAAATTTTAAAATGCGTGTAAGAAAATAAACTTATGGTTAAGTGAAATTTTACAGGTGTTTCAAGGCTCCAAATCTATCAATTTATTAGGAAAGTGACATAGCCAAGTTATCGTCAAGGCTACTAATTATTAATTGGATACTTCTGCAAACAGATTATGAGCTTAAACTTATCTAATTCTCTATTTTTCTTAATCATTGAACTTTCAGGAACTTGACTGTGATCTTGGCATCATCGTATTCGACTTACCAAAGATGACACGGAATGCATGTAAAGTCAAGCAATGGAAGAACTAACACTACGCAAAACAAGTTCATTGAAGAAATGTAAAAGAAAACCAACTATTTGTTGAAATATAAAGAGTGAAAATTTGTCCCACATTAGAGAAAGAGAGGAAAGAAGACTAAATTATAAATCTAGTGAGTTACTCCACCAATCACTAATTGGTTTTAGGATGAAACCTCACTTAAATTTGTATGTGGTATAACTTTCCTTCTTGTATGGACCTGTAGGCTCATTGTAAATTCTAACATGGTATCAAAGCAGATTGCTCTTATGTTAGTCGTTAACACCTCAAAATGATAGATTATGTTACGTGTTAGACCCACACATAAGGGGGGTGTGTTGAAATATAAAGAGTGGAAGTTTGTCCTATATTAGAGAAAAAGAGGAAAGATAACTGAGATATAAGTCTAGTGAGCTACTCCACCTATCACCAATTGATTTTAAGATAGAACCTCATTTAGACTTGTATGTGGTTT
>JANITW010000234.1:60460302-60471037 GCA_027564335.1 Erythroxylum williamsii | reverse complement strand
AACTAGAAACTCCAAGAGCCTTAAGTTGGCACCAAAATCCACGGCCCATCTAGTATCTGCAACCACAAAGAAACACATGTAATAGTTTTAAAATATTATATATTGATTAAATATGAAAATATTAAAAGATTTATAACTAGTAGGTTAATCATTCAAATGATTAGTTTTAATGATTTTGACAGTGATTGACCAAAGTCCAATTCTTATTAGTGGACTTAACATTCTGCCTATATTTAAAAAAAACCATTATGGTGTCAGAACAAGTTTGGCTCGGATTATTAATTTCCCAATTGTTTGTTTAGATATCCACTCCCAAAGATCCTGTTCGATTACTATTGCGTTTATTTCAAGTGACAACTGAATATTCAGCCTCACTTGTACTTGAGGGGGAGTGTTAGAGTATATCTTATTGACTAAATATGAAAATGTTAAAGGGTTTAAGTGGTAAAGGCCAACTATCTAAATGACTAGGTCTAGTCATTTTGACAACAGTTAATTCAAGCCTAATCAATTCTTAATAGTGGATTCCACACTCCCCATATTAAAAAATTCTAATAAATAGTAGTAACAAAGGATTTAGCTGTCACTAATCTCATAGCCTCAAACCCACCATCTACAATAGGATCGCGAATCACACAAACACGACTGTGAATAATATAATATAATTTTTCCACCAGAAATTCTAGGAAAGATCGAACTGTCTCAAATGTCACCCTTTCAATAACATCAATAGCAAGTCTCTTATTACAAATAATTATACTCAGAAATGTTAATGAATGCATGTACATTTATTTTGATGTATGCAAAATTCACTATTCATATGTATGTGCATATCATGAAATGCATGAGCATGAAATGTGTTTCCTAATTTCTTCATAATCTCTCACATTTTACAATTTTAGCCTTAACGTGGGTAACGGGATGTTACATTTTTTCTCTTGTATTCTTCCTCTATATTGATACTGTCACCTTCATTACCAATATAAATATAAGTCATCTTTGTCCTTGTATGGGAACGTGAATTACATTATCTTTCTTTTCATCTTCATCTCTGTCTCTTTACTTTAACTTTATGCATAGTCTTGTCAAAAAACATAGTGACTGCAGTGCTCGCGAATAGCTAGATACAACCATCGATTAGGGCTCTAGGCTTATTGTCACAAACCACATGCACCCACTTTGCCAAAGAACTGATCTCCGAACCAACATGATAATTAATACTGCCATTGTTGTGAGTTGAATCTGAATTCATTTCTTTGCTAGACTCAATAATTTGATAAATGCATATCAACATGTTGCTTGCAAAGTTGCCAGCAATAACAAAAACAAAACCTGAACCAACAGGAGTAGATAGGTTATGCAAAACTTTATCCAAGAAACTCGCATTGTCACTAATGTTGCCACCCTGATCAATTCTCGAACTTGATTGGTAACCGTGTAAAATTCCCACAGTTAAAGCTTATGCATGACTAACCACAGATTTTAAAAACTCATTTGATCTTGCCATTATAGAGATTTGCTTTAGGATAATGGGAATTTGATCAGAGTTTGATTGTAGAAAAGTTTTAAGATCATTGGAGACTATTACAATGGCTTCAACAGATCAAGGATAACTTCAGCCAACGAAACAAAAGCCCCTAAAAGCTTTGAAATTCTTTACCTCTTTTAAATAACTGAAGGAAGATGATAGACCTTATAAGCACTATAACTAGAGAAACCAAGAGTTAACAACAGAAGAACCCACCTTTCGTTTTTCCTGGAACAGTCAATAACACTCTTTTTAACCAATCGTAAGTCCATGAGAAACAACAAAAAATCACAGGAACATTGAAGCGCAGAAGCACTTACGAAAAAAACTAAGAAACTGATGCTTATCACAAAGTATTTAAATAGAGGGTGGAGTGATGGGTCTCATCTCTGTTCTTGATCACTTCTTTTTTTTGACACTTCGACATTACTTTCCTAATAAACAAATGAAAAATTGGGTTCTTGATGGAGTAATAAGTTAAGCATTAACATAGAAGAATGGGAAGAAATAAGTATTGTACAGAGACAGGAAGAAACATGCGAGACAGAGAGGGAAGCAATGGCATTACGACAGTTTCATAGGAAAAGTGTCGTCTCATACAGGCTACTGCGTAGGAGAAGAGAAGCAATATGCTCGAATTAGATAATCTATTCTGGTTAACAATTACTACATGTTTTATTAAATCTTATCCACATGTTTACGTAGGGATTACACAAATGTGTGGATAAAATTAAATCACATGATTGGAACATCCTAATGAGAACATGGTGCTCCAACCATAATTAGCTTCAATGCTGAAATAACTGGGTTAGAGCACCCTATTCCCATTAGGATGTTCCAACTCTGTGCTACTTGATCTGGTCCATATATTTGTATGAATCCGACGTAAATGTAAGGATGAGAATTAATAAAATAGGGTAAAAACTAGTTAACCAAAATAGAAGATCAAATGCCCAAACAACCACTTTAAATCTCTTATTCAACGCCCCATCGCGGCTTAGTTTCATCCAGACTTGTGGGTCAATTCCTGATCAAGATTGGATATATTAGTGTTATTTTAGAAAAAGATAAAAATCATTCCCTACATAGACAAAAAATTGTTTAGTAGCTATTAAATTCATCCCTTAACTTGAATTTGTCCATTTATTGAAATATTAAATGAGAATGATTTCTTTACATTTCATAAAATTATATATACAAAGGTTTTGATTTTGTAAGAAATATGAACAAATCGTAAATATGTAGAAGACAACCCAAACTTGTTTCACATAAGTTTTCTATATAAATCTAGAATAATTATTTAAAAATTACAAATAACATGAACTATTTATTAAAATATGCAGAGCACATGGTGTGGAGGTGTAATATTTTGAATTTAAGGACCAATTCAACAAAAATCAAGTTTAAAGATTTAATTATTATAAAACATTAAATTCAAGAAATTAAAAATATTTTTAAATGTTTATTTATTAATATGTGATTTTTCTAAATACAGTAAATAGATATAAATAAGGTTGTAAATATAATGGTTGAAAAGTACCTAAAAGAAATTACAATCTTAGCAAATTTACATTAAGATTTACTTATATTAGTAGAATCCATATTGGTTATCATTAGGTATTTATGAGGTAAACTTTTGAGTGCACATAATAATATACAAATCATGTGTTTTAAGCAAACCACTTCATAAACTAGTAATTTGCAGTAAAATAATAAACTCAACTAAAATGACATTTACAAATTTTAATGTATTTTTATTTTTGATTAGTATAATTTTTAACATAGAAATAAATTATAATTCCTCTCATTGTTGCTAAATCTTCATTTCTTTTATACCTTAAGACTCTTAAAAAGAATGGGATTACTACTTAGTTCGCCATTTAAAGGCAAGGTTTAAATTAGACAAAAAGGAAAAAAATAATCCTAACATTTACAACTGAATTCAAGTTATCTCTTAATATTATATTGTGTTTAAATTAAACTCTATTTAAACATTCAAATTAAACTTTATGTCAGTTATTTGCTATATCACAATTGATGTGATAAAAATAACATTATCTTATTATTAAAATTGATCTACAATGTCATATATGTATCATGTGATATAGTGAGGCTCAACTATAATTTTTTTAAAATATATAATATTATAATTAATAAATTCTTAATTTTAAATAATTAAATTAATTAAATTATTATATTTAACAAAATCCCTAACCCTAATTTTACGATTCTCATCTTTATTTTCTTCAGATTTTCTAAAATAATCGACCTCATTACTGCAATTGAAGCTGCAACCTTGAAAGACATGGACACTGTTATAAAGTGAATTTTGAGGTCAATAAATTCACCAATTCGTGTCCTATATTTGCGACCAAGTCTCCTCACTTGATTCAATAAAATGAACTTAAGAATATAAACAAGAGATCACGTTATGCAAGCTATCCAAGTTGTGCAAAATAATTGAAATACTTAAAAATAAACAAGAAAGGAACCAACAAAATTTACTAAAATAAGGGACCTGTATTGTAGAAGTATGAAGTACATAATGCATAACAGGTCTAAGGATTTACATGGCTTTATATCTTGCAAACTATGTAGAATAACTACTATAAATAAGCCAAAAGTGGACAATTGCACAGTTGGACAAGCAGATGAACAATTTCATAACTCCAGATAACTAACTACGTTGATCCATATTGTCTTAGTTTGGATCGGCCGCAAAATATAACTTGACTAACATCCTTAGGAGTGCATGCAAGCCATGCAAAGCTTACCCTTCATATACAATTACCAAAATACCAAGTAACCAATCGAAACTGAAGCTGTCTCATTTTCCAACATATATAATATAGTGTTTTTACAATTATTGCAATACTAAGTAGCCAACTAAAATGGAAGCTGTCTCATTTTCCAACATATATAACATAGTGTTTTGTGGCTACATATCATCAAAGGGATAAAGGACCTTACAAACCTCCCCCACTAAAGGGAGTTGATGTCCTCGTCAGAATGCCCTCCAAGTACTTTTTGATCTTGTCTTCAAATGCCCATAGAGAAGAGTTCTTCTCCTAAGTTGCATCTGCTACTTCTTTGCCTTTCCACTTTATAAGAAATTCCAATCATCGAATCTTTTTGTGTTGTCCTAATAGCCTATAAACAAGAATCTTATCAGTATCATCATCACAGTGACTTGCACATTTAGAGGTACAGGGCTTTGTTTGCTCCCCTTTGGATCCTCAAAACTTATGCAAATAACTCACATTGAAAGTAATATGAACGTTCATCCTTTAGGGTAAGTTAAGTCGATAAGCCACCTTATTAACTTTCTTGATAACCTTGAATGGGCCATCATATTTAGGAATTAGGCCTTTATGTGCCATCTTTCCGGTGATTTTCTTCCATATTTGAGGTGTAAACTTCAATAGCACCTTATCACCTACTACAAAATCCAAGGGACACCTATACTAATTGACTTATTTCTACATTCTATGCATAACTTTCCAAAGGCTGTCTTTTACTTCATCCAAAAGTTCCTACCTATCTCTTAAGAATTTGTAGGTAACAAGACCCATGCCACTAAGATGTTAGTTGATTATCTCTAAAGGAATGAAAGGCTAAAGGCCTAAAATCAACTTAAAGGGGCTTTTTATAATTGTAGAATATCGATGAAGATTATAAACAAAGTGTACACTATCCAATAGTCTTAGCCAATTTTTCTGACTTGCATTCACATAATGTCTTAAGTAGTCTTCTAACAATGCATTAATCCTTTTCGTTTCTCCATTATTTTGAGGTTGATTGGTAGTAGAGAGCTTAAGTGGCTCCCCTCATATTGTCCAAAACAGACTAGTAAATCATGGATCCCTATTGCTCACCACATCTATTGGAATGCCAAAGTGTTTGACAACATTTTGGTAGAATAAATTAGCTGCTATCTTTGTTATACAAGAGGATGACGTAGCTCAGAAGAAACATACTTAGAAAAATGATCAACTATAACCAACACTAAAGTTTTGTCATCTATTTTCGGAAATCCCATAATAAAATCCATAGATACTGACATCCATTGTTTTTTTCGAAACAGAGAGGGGTTGGAGTAATCATGCCTCCTTCTTCATCTCCATTTTATCTTGTTGACACACCAAGCATGTTTTGTAATAATTTTCAACATCTTGCTCCATTTGTGGCCATGTGTAGGATCGGGATAGGAGTGCTAACTTCTTTTCTTTGCCAAGACGTCTTGCCTATAGAGAATAATGAGATTCCTTCATCAGTTATCTCCACAATCTACTAAACCAAGGCATATATAACCTGCCTCCCTTTGCCACAAGAAACCCATCTTCCAACCAATATTGTTTATTGACTCCATGATGCACTTCTTTCATAATCAACAATACATAGTATTTAGCTTCCCATCTTTTCATATTTTATCTATGAAATTTGCCTCGATTTTGGACAAATTATATAGTGTAGCTATAATTGCTTTTTAACTAAGTGTATCCACCACTTGATTACACCATCTAGATTTGTCTTCCCAAAAGAAATCATATTCCACTAAGAATTGTTGCCATCTTATTTGCTTGGCCGACAACTTCTTCTACACCTTGAAGAAGGTATTTGCTAAATTATCCATTTATACTATGAACTTAAGACCTTATAGATAGTCACGCTCCACCCTTCAACATTAAACTACCATAACCATTTCCTTCTCATATGCTAAATATTTTTGTTTTATCTCATTCAATTTTCTAATTTCAAAGGCCACAGGATGTTCTTTTTAAACCAACAAACCCACAATAGCCTTACTAGATGTATCGGTTTGAACTTGGAACGGAAGCTTGAAATTAGGCAATCGTAAAATTGGTTTTGAGGCTCACCTATTTAAACTTCTCAAAGGAAACAACACAATGATTGGACCAGTCACATTTCCTCCCCCTTTTGAGTGGATTTGTTAGTGGTGTCACCTTCTTTGCATATTCTTCGATAAACTGTCGATATTAGTTTGCTAAACTAAGGAAAGACTGCAACTCTTGAACTTTACATAGCGTTGGCCAATCCACGATTGCTTGCACCTTACTAAAGTCCATCCTCATCTTATTGTAAAAACTTGATTTCAACTTATCAAACTCACATTTTCTATCTTGACGTATAACTTATGTTCTCTTAAGCAATCCAGCAACTACTGTAAATGAGAAATATGCTTCACTAAGCTATCGTTGTACAATACTATATCATCCAAGTAAACCACAATGAAATCATCCAAGAACTTATATAAAACATTATTCATTAGATTGCAAAAAATTACAAGAGTATTTGTCAAACCGAAAGGCATAAAAAAATTCATAAGCTCCATACTTTGTGAACACACGTGGTTTTCGTTTCATCACCATCCACAATTTTGACCTGCCAATAACCATATCGCAAATCCAACTTAGAGAATATAAATGCCTTACTCAACCTGTCCATTAGATCTTACACCAACGAAATTTGACATTTATTCTTTATTGTGACTTTGTTCGATGCCCTATAATCCACACACATTCATAAAGATTCATCCACTTGCTTAAGGAATAAGACTAGAGCTCCGTGGGGTGCTTTGAAGGGTTGAATGTATTCTGCCTTTAAAAGTTCTCCCATTTGTTTTCACAATTCTTTCAGCTCTACAGAAGACATTCAATATAGGACTTGGGTAGAAAGTTTAGCACTAGTTCCAATTTAATTAAATGATCAATCACCCTTCTCGGTGGAAGTTTTTTAGAAAATCGAAAGGTATTACGTCTTTGTAGTGATCCAACAAATCAACCACTGCATTAGGGACTTTTATAGTCAGTCCTTCTTTGAATATCATCATGTTTGGGCCCTTTCTTTATAACCATAGCAGAAGTGAACGAAGATTTCTGCTTGCCCTTTCCTTATGTACCAATCTGTCCATAAATGATAAATCAAGGATCTTGTTCTTCCATTAACATAATCCCATCCAAACAGTAGCCTTATATTGCCATAAGAAATTAATTTTGAGAATAATATCAAAATCATCCAAAGGAATTACCATTATTTTGCATTTTCCAGTCCATCCTTCTATTGCCAAAGAGACGTAGTATGTCATTTCAGGCACATCTCTATCTTTGACATTCACTGTCTTCAATTTGATGGAATTTCTACTCACTTTTAATATGAATTTTGTAGCTATTCAATATGTAATAAAGGTGTCAGAAGCACCTGTATCCACCATTACAACCATAATCACCCCACTGATCTGCAACAACAACAGCAAATGCATTAATGCAACATGTGTGTTGCTTTTCTCTTTCGTTAGAGTGTTTAACAACTAGAGATGATTAATAAAGTTGTAACTTCACCCTCAGATTCATCTTCAATCACCATTGCATTGAGTTTTTCATGCTTAGGACATTATTTTCTATAGTGAGGACCATGACAAATGTAATAACCATTATTCTTAATTTTCTGCCTACTAGTTGAAGCACCATTATTTACATTCACTTTGGCCTTCCCTTTATCATTATGGAAATATTTTGCTTTCCCATTTGACTTGCCACATCCCCACTTTGTGTTCTCTTTTTTGTTGAATTTCTCTTTATGATGACACAACTTGGAGGTTGCCCCTAGCTCCTTATCATTACTTGGATGCAAGTCAATTAATTTGTCCACAACAACAAGTACATTAGGTAAGTAATATACTCCTTGCTGCCTTAACTCAATATGCACCCAGGTTTGAAGACTATATAGAAAATTGAAAAGTTTATCTTCTTCAGCTATGTTCTTGATGTCCAACATCAAAGAATTAAAGGTCCTCACACAGTTCTAAATATAAACATTCTTTTTCAACTCTTGCAAATTCTCTTGTGCCAATCACGAAGTGTTGTAAGGGAAAAATTGTTCCTTTAATTTATGTCTAGATGCTCCCCATATATCAATTATAAGCAATCCAACGTTTAGATCACCATCAAGTCTTACACGCCACCACAAATTTTCATCCCTAACTAGATACATGCTTTTTAGCCTGACCTTGTCACATTCCTACACCCTTGTAGTATCAAAGTATAGCTACATGTCCCATAGAAAATTATAAATTTTTTTTGCATCCCTCACACCATTAAACTACTTAGGCTCAGGGATTTTTATCCTTATCTAGGTACCACCATCATCCATGGCACTATGGTTCCTGATGAGAGTCAAGGTATCTTCAAAAACTCCCATTCTCTTGTTTGCTTCTGTCAACATTTCATCTATTCATTGATGCATTACCTACATGGCCTCGTCTAGGTGATCTAATTGTGATGAAAAATTCAATTTTTCATTCTCCGCCGAAATGGCCCTAATGCCATGTTCTAACCTATCTAGCCTTTTCATAATGGCTTCGAGGTTTTGATGCCTAACAATTGTCATAGAACAGTCTGGCCAGTGTAGAAAATGAACTCAGCGATTTCTAAATGAAGCTTTGATACCAACTTGTTACAGGGTGAATTTTAAGGTTAGGAAATTCACCAATTCGTGCCTTGTAATTGCAACTAAGTCTCTTTACTTGATTTAGCAAAATACACCTAAAAACATGAATAAGAGATCATGTTATACAAGTTATCTAAGTTGTGCAGAATAATTGAAACACTTAAAAAAAAAGCCAACAAAATTTAGTAGAATAAAAGAATTGTATTGTAGAAATATGAAGTATATAATGCATAACAGGTCTAAGAATTTATATGACATTATATCCTGCAAAGAAAAACTACTATAGATAAGCCAAAAGTGGACAGTTTGATAGTTAGGTAGTTTGACAAACAATCGAATAGTTTCATAAAACTGTTATGTCCATATAATTAACTAACCTAATCCATGTTGTCTTAGTTTGGATCAACCATGAAATATAGCTTGAGTAACATCCTTAAGAGGGCATGCAAGCCACGCAAAGCTTAACATTCATGTACAACTGTTGTAGTACCAAGTAGTTAACCAAAATCGAAGTGTCCCATTTTCCAACATACATAACATAGTGTTTTGTAGTTGCATATCATCAAAGGGACAAAGGGACCTTATGGACACCCACTTCACTTTGTGTATCACTACCAATAACTTCTTCAAAGATTTTCGTCAGAGGGCATGATGATAATAAGAAAAATGACAATGCCTAGAGATAGAAAAAACACCACAATGTTGCACACCATGAAGACTTTGAAAGAAGTATCTGCTGCCATTATAGTTTGGTCACTTTGTTGCCCTTTACTGGTTCTCTAGGTCCTTTTCTACAATAATTGTTATGTCAACTTGGAAGTTATGTTATTTTCTTTAGAGATAAGGATGGTCAATATGACGTTTTCTGGTTATAGAAAAATTATAGAGAAATAAAGATGGGATTGTGAAATTAGGGTTAGGGATTTTATTATATAAAATGATTTAATTAATTTAAATATATAAAATTAAATTAAAAATAAATTATTAATTGTAATATTTAAAAAATTTTAAAATTATGATTGGACCCTGTACTTATTTTAAAAATCAATTGTTTTGAAACATTTGTTGATTGTAAAAACTATGTCTCTTCGTTGTGAGAATGATAGAGTTATTCAATCGAGTGTGCATGTGTTCGAATTTGAGTTCTTTATACCGTTTGATTTAACTTTTTTAGGACTTAATTTTTCAAAGGATTGTGAAGAAAATAAGGTGATTGTTAGGTGAAACACATGGTGTGTGCGGTTCATCTAAATTTTACTATTTCATACTGTATTTGAAAAATCATTCAATATATCTTCTACTAATTTGGTTAAAGTGAAGAAGTTGATGAAAGATGGTGTTAATAAACCAACAATTAGGGGAAGATCTTTGTCTGTTTTAATTGATGTTTTGCAACGTGCAAGGAGCCTTCTTGAGAATCTAGACATATAAAATTCCTTTATCTTATCTGTCGAGTCTCATGTCACTTAAAATCTAAAAAATAATTATATATTTTTCTTTTTAATGGAATAGGCATGAACTTCATTATCTTTTTTTTACTATTTTATCTGTAAGAATTGTTAATGTTCTAATTAAAATCTTGTATTACTTCTTGTGTATCACTATATTATATTACTTATTATATATCATTATTTATTGCTTTTTCTATAAGAATTATATATATCATTATATTACAAACTTCACATTACAACTATTTTAAAATTTTGTGACACTATATAAAATTTTCAAATCATATAATTT
>JANITW010000234.1:60413913-60427444 GCA_027564335.1 Erythroxylum williamsii | reverse complement strand
ATTATTTGTAATTTTAATTAATTAAATATATTATTAAATTAAATTATTCATAATTTTTTAATAATTAATATATTAAATAATATATATTTAATTGATAGTAAATTATATTATAAAAACAAAAACAGAAAAACAAAAGCCATTATTTATGGTTTTCATAAATTTTGTAAACTAGACGAAACAAAACAAAAAATTCAAACAAACATATTATAAGGAGGTATTTGGTTCACATGGGGCAATGATAATAAGAATAAGAATGAATATAATCATTATAATTATGATGATTAGTTATGATGAATGAATTATTATCATTGCCATTGATTGTGGTTAATTTGTTAAAACTCTTAGGAAATAAAAAATTTGTTAAATTTTGATTTACATCAAATTTTAATATATTATAATTAATTATATTTAATTTATGCACCCATTATAATGACATAATGTTTAAAATTAAGTATGTTGTGATATTTTCTTTCCAATAACTCTTGAAGAAAGAATGCTCTAGTATTTACTTGCATCAACATATCATCAACTAAATAATGTCTTCAAAATACAGTTTAATCATAATATTGTCTTGCTAAAAATTTGTGTTAAAATTTTGTTTTACATCATATTTTAATATATTTTAATAAATCATATTTAATTGCTAAAAAGAGAAAAAATAAATGATTATATTTAATTGTTAGAAAAGAAAAAGAAAAAAAGTATCACGGGCATGACACTCTTCTTACAGGTGTGACAATGATTCGTGACGTCTATGACACTTGTATGTAATACTATAATAAATTTCATTCCTCTTACAATTGGGGTATAGAGTAATGTCCCAAATTGAAATACAAAAACATTGTTCATTTAATGATAACATATTCACAAGCAGCTATTTTTTATTCCTTACTTAGTGATAACTTCTCAAATTCATTAAGAAAGGATTTCCTAATTTTAGTTAGGGATGATTATAGAATTGGACTGGTTAAGAACCCAAACCTTAAGATGCAAACATAAATAAAAAAAAATATTAAAGTTGCGCAAAAGTTTGAGTTTCAACTCAATTGAAAATTGGATTAACGGATTGAAAGATGAAACTCATTTGTTTATTAACTACAATCTAAAAATTCAAAATTATTTGTAATATAAAATTTACGTTTGAATTTTGAGTCAAATATTCTTACGTTTAAGGTTCGATTTAAGTCTAATTTTTTAAATGCAATTAAATATGATCCAAGTCTAATTTCGATTAAATCATAATTTAACTCATTGGTAGCTACTTTTATCAAGAGTTCTAGGAAGTTTACCGCGTGCGACTAATAGACAGAAGTTCAACTTTCTGGCAGTCACCTAAGTCAGCGAAACTGCTAAGGGCCCATTTCCCATAATCAACCTTGGAAATATTGTTCATGTATCATTGTTTGCAGATGACAATCATTATGTCCAGTGTTACATTAAAATTAAGGAAAAATCTAGTGCGTTGCCTTCTAGTTTTTATGAAAATGGAAGAATCGAAGCTTTTTTTAGGTTGACTTTGAATGATCAGAATTGATATGGATTACGTAGACTAAATAGCACGAGCAAGCGTTATGAAAAAATACGTGTTTACAACACAGGACTTGTCTATGGGTAAATTAGTGGGCTGGATTAAACCGATGAAGGGTTGAGTTAAATTAAATAAGGATGGTGCAATTAAATAAGGGTCCAACATGGTTACAGCTGGAGAATTATTTAGGGATTGTGACGGAAAGTAGTATGGTGGTTTTCAACAGCATATTGAAAGGGGTTCACTTTTAATTGTCAAATTTTCGAGTGTTTTTTCAGGACTTATACTAGCCCGGGAATTTGGATATCGACACTTTGTCGTCGAAATGGACTCTTTAAAAGTGATTAACATTCTTTCTTTTTCTCAAATAATTTTATCTGAGGATAATTTTTTGGTGACAAATACTCGTGAATTATTATACCCAACATAGGAGATGCAAATTGAACATGTCTATCGCAAAGGGAATCAATATACCGACAATATGTCGATTCTAACAATCTTATTAAATTTAAGTCTACATATCTTATAGGAGCTTCCGATGATCATTATAGAGCCAATCCACGTAAATGCGCAAATTGCACATTACGGAACACTGTGATGTATTTTTTTTCCCTTCTTTTCTTTGTAATAAAAAAAAGGGGACATGTTTTAGCTGCCGTAACTAGATTATGGTAATAATGGAGTTGAAAGTTGAAACTCTTGCCTGCAACCCTTTTAAACTTTTAACATTGTACAGTATCCTAATTAATAAAATGGTCCCAGTGAACTGGATGGTCAAGCATACTTTCCAGTTCATGTTTGACACAATTTAAGGAATACCTGTCACAGAACGTGCCGCAGACAAAATGTTCTGTCGAGGCTCGAGCTTTTTCCATGTCTTTGGGTTCGCAACCATACGTTCAAAGATGCCATTTTAATATGCTTTTTTAGGTTAAATATAGGCATAAGATTGCGTGCTATTAAACCTTCTCATATCACACTTTACTGCAAGACTTGGGCTGACTATGATGGTAATAATACTAAGACTCCTCTTGGTTTTCTCACTTTATTCTTTAAAATTTAAAATTTATCAAATACGTTTATGTATTTGTCTGTTGATCTCAAAGAGTTTCCTCAAGTCAGCAAAAAATATTTTTCGTATGAAACATAAAACACATTATATTTAACTCAACTAGTATTATTAAGGTTTCGCTGATTGGTAAACTATTACCAGACCTCAAATTCATGTCGTCGGAGCTAGGGAGAGTTGCTTAAAACGCAATTATCTATAGAGTGTTTAGTCATGTTAATGGATGCAGTTGGGAAAGGGCTATTGTTGATCCCAGAGAGCAATTCGACTCTCATTGCTTTGAGTTCATTTTATCAGTTCATTAGAGAGGTGAGGATTGGTCCTATCCCCGGGCAAGTACACAGGGCACCTGGATAACAAAGTCCCATATCTTCAATTTCAACCATTGCTGAAGTTACATAAAAGAGTAACAAATACTGGTAATAAAAGAACATTGCAAGGCAAAATCAGGGTAAATAAATACAAAATGGTTGATTTCTTTCTACAAATATAAATAAACGTTCCGAGTACCTTGAAAATTAGACGAATCTGAATTCTGAACCTCTACATGTTTCCACAAGTTTTTCTCTGATTCAAGTAATCATTTATCCAACCTTGTTCACAGACATTTATTGATCCTCATTATTCATCATTCTTCCAGTTTGTTGAATCAATTGCTGGTACTGAAATGCCTGATTATATACAAGTGAGCAAATCTTTACTCGGACTTCGTTCTGTGAGATGTTCAACCTTGAAAAACCTAACATCTGGTGTCCTGTCAGTCCCTGAATGATCTTAGCTGCAACGGCAAATAGGTTGTGTATATCTTTTCCTGTCATTGCATTGTTCTTGTCAGTTTGCACTTGGAAATGAAGATGGTATCTGTGTAGTTTAGACGACAAAGCTTCAATAGCTCTGCCGACTGTTGTTTCAATACAGGATTACAACCACTCTGAATAACAAGTAGCAGTTTTGTGGCGAGACCGGCATTCACAGCAACTGCTGAACATTCCTCAGGAGCAAGATTGCACACAGACCACAAAATTGACAAAGCATATTGTGTGCAAGTCTCAGAAACTCTCATCAGTAGCCTCACCATATTCGGTATTGTGTTTGAAGTATTCTTCAAGGCTAATATTCCCTCAGCAGTAGAAGACAAACTATCCAATATGAATAGTGTCAATTCCAAGCAATCAGGATCAAGTGAAGGTATCAGTTCCACCAATTGAGGAACAGATCCAACAGTCACCATCAAGCTCCCAACTTCTTTGAGTAAGCATATTGATCTGAGAAGGCTTAGACCTAGCAGAACACCATTGGTGTGTCTCTTATCCTTCACCAGCCTCATCAACCCAACCACTAGACTATGACTTGAGAAAAGTTCAGCTCGAAAATCCTTTGCTTTCACCAATTTATCTATCAACTTAGCGCAATTGATCTTTGTCTCAATGGAACCTTCGTTCAATATATCCACCACTAGCGAAATTTTAGGAGGTTGCATCAAATTGGATTTGGATTCCGAATCTAGAGTCAAATTTGCAAGAATTCCAATTGCCTCAGACCCAACAGCGTGGGTTGTGAATGGACCTAGTAAAGATGAAATTACTGCAACCCCGCCTTCATCAATCACTGCCTTCCTAGCAGTGACATGAGCTGCTACAACCCGATGCAGCTCCTTCAGGGCCTGGACTCTAGCTTGACCCTTCACTTTCTTCAGTGTCTCAATAAGTTCAGTTGCCCTGCCCTGTACATCTTCAGCTTTCTTCTTCATGAGCAAATACTTTTGAGAAAACCATGTATAAATCAAATGGTAGAGCGTCCTATTTGGAGTAACTGAATCATCCCAGAGCTCTTGCATTGTGGTGGGGCAAGTATAATGCCCCAAGCTGAACCATTTGAGAATATTGGACCTCTCATAGGTTTGACCAGTACAAAGGGTTACAGGATCTTCCATGGGTTCTAAGGAGATGGGACAGATAAACACTGAAGGAATTTCTGACAATTCGAGCTCCTCAATCATGTTCTTCAGATCCAATTTCTCAACCACACCAGCACCAACAACTCCACCACCAACACCACCCAAGATTCCATCTTTCACAGCCGTTTCCAGATCTAGAACTTGCCCATTAGCCCCATCCCCCTTAGAGGGCTGAAACATTGGCATCTTTGGAACCTCTTCAAAGCAGAACCAAAACCCAGTAACAAACAAACACTATAACAAAAACCCTTCTCCCCACAATCACTGCACAGACAAACACTCCTCAAAGCACATTACATCTAGGTGGCACACGAGAGATGTTAAAAGAGGAAAAGATAAAGATAAAGAGAAAATGAATCTTTCTCACTCACTCATTGACAATCGCAAGCAACAAACAATTCCCTCTTTTTATTGCAGCACACACATCCACATCTCCCCCCTGTTACTTTCCCTTTGCTTTATCTGATCCCTTTCTGTGGTCAAAAGACTCAATGCTCTCATAATAACACACATCATAACCATATAATCAAGCTCCTCACACTTCTTGTTGAAGCCTCAAAAATGGGTCAAATTTATCAAACCACCAAAAGTAACCAAAGCAGCAATAAGGCTACACAAACACACCAGGTGTTTAAAACAACACCAGATTATGAAATAAAAATGGAGGAACAGTTCCTGAGAGAAATGGAGGAGAACCAAAATCACGAAAAAGAATCAGGAACGAGTACAAAAAGGGAGGCCATACGAGCAGAGTAACAAGAAAAGAAGCAAGGAAGAAGGGGGGAGAGCTGAGCACACCTGAAGGCTTTCCCTACTACTTTTTTTCTTTCTAATGGTTACAGTTTTTCCGAGAGAAAGTGATTGAAAGCTACATGAAAATAACTAGTTCTGTTCATTACCAATAAATGTAATTTTGAAAATTATATTAAAGAAGTGATTAAAGTATTTATGCATTTATTCACGACAGAGAGAAAGTGATTAAATACTTTATTTTATTTTATTTTATGATGAATTAACTTTTTGTCCAAAATAGGAAATTTGACGGTCAAAACTCTTTTTTGAACATAGGAAAGAATCTTTTCTTAGATTCACAAGTGACGGTCGGAGTAGGCTAAGCACAAAGGGACAAACTCGTCTTTTAACACAAAAACAGACCACCCGCACGAAGCTTAAAAAAATTAAATAAATAAATAACTGTCAAACAAGGACCGGTCCATTTTCAATTTCACTCAATTCCGCCAAACCCTCCGCGGGGATGCCGGATCTCATTGATGTACTCAAATATAATTAATTTTAAAATATATAATCTTATTTTTAATTAATAGATATAATTATTGCATAAGGCTTCTTATAGTTTGGGGAGTTTCTAAATGTATGCAATTTTTATATTTTTATAAAGAGACTTTTTTTTGTGATTTGAACCCGCATTCTTATGATATCAATTAATTTTTTAAATTTGGTATAAATTAAATTAAAAATTGTTTTTATTAATGTAAATAATTAATTTAAGAGATAAAAAGATCAAGAGCATTTAATCCTTTAAAAATTTTAATTTAATAATCAATTTTTTAAATTTTACATAAAATATTATTTTTAGTAATGTGACTAATAAATGAATATTTATATAGTATTTAATAGACTCATCAGCCAAGCAATTAATTACAACCTTGTTGAAGTGCAAAATTTGAAAAGGTGAAATAAATTCATCACATTAATTAAATAATTCTTAACTTATTTATACAAAATTTAAAATATTAATCAGTAAATGAAAGATTTAAAATTTTTGATATTAAATTAAAAGATGAAATAATTTTAGATTTGTTGTTCCCTTAATTTAATAATCATGCCTCATTAATTTTTTTTTTGCTACAAGAGAAAAATATCTTAAAAAATTAAAAAATGCTCGACTCAAATCACCCCTAATTTAGAGTGCGATGATAAAACGTTCTGATCATATCTTGGTGAAATAAATTTCTAACAATCATCGGAGGTTCTTAAAGATATTGCTGCCTTGGGTTTAATAAAGAAGCTAAAGTAACTAGACTATCGGTGTATTCTCTATTTTGAAAATCGGATCGGACCGGTCGGTCTGATCGGTCGGTTATCCGATCCGGTTTATCTTTAAAAATCAATTCTCAATTGAATCAGTAAAAACCGGTCAAAACTGATCAATTGACAGGTCGGATATGTCAAATTGGACGGATCCGACTACTGATTCAATAAATTTTTTATTTTTTAAATATATTTTTGTATTTTTTAAATATCATTAATATTATATATAGTTAAATATAATTATTACATAATTATGATGTCACGCCAGTTTAACCGGTGATTAAATTTATCAAACCGATGATCAATAAGATCTCTAATCTTATGACCAGTCTAAATTTTAAAATACTGAGTATATTAATTCTCTTCCCAGTAGACTTGCAGTATTCAAAATTTCACCTTCAAACTTCTGTTGAGTGGTTAATTTAAAATATTAAAGTATCGGGAAATGGGCCACGTTGTAAAATAAGTGAAATTTTATAAGTTGGAGTAAAGTGTCAGTTTGACCAGAACAGAGTGTCTTTTGTTTTTTTTTTTTTGCTTTGACTGTACGTTGTCTAGATTTGGGCGACGTAAGGTATGGTCTACGTCTCACTTTTCTTGATTTCCCTTTTTAGCCTTTGACTGCCTTTTGCCTTCCTCACTTCACTTGCCACGCCCGCTCTGTGCTTTCAAGAGTGTTAGTCTCATCCACCAATGCCACCCTTCCACGTCACTTCCTGCCCTTCCCCAGTACGACCTCTCTGTTTGTTGTCTGTCCAAATGAATCGCTGGCTTCGTCTCCAAGCACAGTTGTAGGCGTAGGATTTTAGTAACGTGATCCACTAACTTAACAAGTTATTTTAATGGGGGCTGTAATGTATTATTCAATAATCATGATGAGATAATTAAAATAAACAAAATTAAGATTAATTAATACATAACATATAGTTTTTAAAGGGGTAATGCATTATGCAATGCAATTGATCGTGAAACATTTTGGCACATAAAGTCCCAGCACACTGATGTATTTGTTTTGATTCGACTCCAGACTGGATCAATATGTCTTGATTGTGATTAAGGAGGTCAGATTCACTCATAATTTAATACCCTTCTCACGTTCTTTTATAGACGGAATAGTGTGGCTCAGGCTCTGTCTTTCCCAATGTTCATATCATTATGTGTAGACATAGTTTTCAATAAATCGAAAGAAATCAAATTATACTTCAATCATTTTCTTTTGCCGAAAGAGATGTGTACACACGCATATGATAATGATGAACTCACGGGGCTGGCAGAGAGGAGAGTTTTCCAATGTTAATCACTCTAATTAAAGTTCCATAACCTTTAATACTACCCATTTAGGCATTCTAATCAAGGACGGATGTACGACTACTTTCAAAAAATAATTATATTACAAAAAAAATTTATTATTATTTTGCCCCACTTTAAAATTTTTTTGGATCCATTATTGATTCTAATGCAGGAAAATTTTCTTTTTTTCGAAGTTAAAAAAATATATTAATGAAAGAAGGTTGCTCAAGCATGTCTATAAAAGGATACAATGCAAGGGTCAGTAACTAAGACATAACCTAAAAATACCGAAAGAATTGGCTGTGAATTTCTAGTGGGCATGAGCATAAAATATAAAACAATGTTTTAAAACTGAAATGAAAGTTAAATCAAACACGAAGAGATTAAAGATTTAAAAGATTTAATTGATATTAAATCATTATAAAATTAATTAAAGATTGAATAAAATTAAAAAATTTAAAAATTAATTAAAGAAGACTATCTATATTTATCAAAAAAATATATAATTTAATTAAAAATTGTTAAATAAAAATTAATCAGTTTATTTTAATTTATAAAAATCAGTTGATTAATTAATAATTTAAATCGATTTTAAAAGATAAATATTATTAAGCTAAATTGAACTGAAAAGTAAAAAACGGAATCAAAAATTAACCGGTTTAAAATTTTTATTATTAAACTGTTTAAATCGTTTCTATTTTAAAAATATTAATATAAATAGTTGTGCCATTTGATCCACAATCTCCTTTTGACCGTTAGCTATAAATGAAGCTACCTTTGGAGAGGTGCTAAATGCTAAGAGAGCCATACGGTTTTCCATCAACGAAAATGGATTGGTGCCTAGATCTGAAGGGTTCAAAACAAGAAAAGTTTGTGAACTAGTTCGAAGGATGTAGAGTCTACTTCATTTAATCCTCAACTGATTCATTCGATTGATAGGAAGGGAGATTGCTTCCCATATTGGAAAGATGCCTGGACATTTGAAGTGGTGACTGTCATCGATTGTTGTAGACGATGGTTTCAACCTTTGTTTCAGCACCTAACAGCTCTAAAATGGACATGCGAATTTGCAGAGGATCAAATGTGTCTCACAGGTCATGTCAGAATAAGGCATGCATGCCTCACAGTTGTTCTTTATCCTTTTAACTCACATAATTTATATATGTTAGCAAAGCAATATCTTATTCATATTCCTTGTCAGGAATTCCACGTCGGACAACTATAAGAGCATTAAACAATTTATTCAGTCATGTTTTAGATTGAAGGGGATGTATCAGAAATCTCACATCGAACAACTATAAGATCCTAAATATTTAATGGGCAGTATGCCTTCTTCGAGCCTAATGTAACTCGCCAAGTATAGGGATTTCAATAGGGTACCTTTGAAGCGGAAAGTATAGCTTTTGCTCGGAATGATAGATAAGTATGACATTCACCTGAAGTTTTGCAAAGTGGTAGTGAAGCAGAATATAGGGGTTACATTAGCTTTGCAATATCATTAGCGAAGAATAAATTGAAAAGGTTCGAAAGTTTCACACTTAGTATGGTACTTGAATAATACTTTAAAGTTTGCAATGTTTTTTTTTTATATGAGTGATAGTAATACCTCCAAGAAAATTGAAAAGAAGATGAGGATAAAATCTTAGAATATTTGTGCGTGTATGACTATGCAAAGCAATATCAAGCCACATAAGAAACTCGTGTACCTTCTCTTCCTCCCGCTGTGCCAGGAATTCTTGTGCAAGATTAAACTTGGAACCACCACCAAGACATGTGGGTACTTTGGTGTACCCTGCCAATTCATCCCACATCACCCTCAATCGTCCAAAGTGTGATGAGACGCTACCTCCTTACTGCTTGCAATTTGCTATGGCCTCCTTTAATTGATGCACTCTCACAACATTCCCTATTGAGAATCTGTCCTTGAGATCATCCCATACATCTTTTACATTATCATGCAAATAAGCTTTGATCTCACTGCTGGATCAATAGAGGTTATAATCCAATGCGATCTTTGGTTTTAAGCATTTCTTTCTTTCTTTTTTTCTTTTTTTGCTATCCATAGAACAAAGGAAGATTTAGGATGATTATTTCATAACCAAACCAACTTATTCCAAATGATAGTGTGAGATATGTTTGTAAAGAGTTTCATACAAGATTTATTTAAGAAGACACTAGAGTTGTGCCTTAATCAAATGATTGCATCCTTAGAATATGGCTTGGGGTTATAGCCTGATAAGTTATCCTTGATTGAGTAGAACCTTTGGAATTGATGAAGAGCCAATTTCAGGTTTTCTCTTAAATGATTACATCCTCTTTGATGTCTTTTGGCAAACTTAACATCAACACTTTTGAGTTTTGAAGTTTATTTAGAGGAAATTGTGGATGCCAGCTATCAAACCAAAACTTATTGCTCCTTCCATTCCCTATCATGATGCTATTCATATTTATACTTATGTTATCTCTCAAGTTCAGTATATATTTAATGTAAATCTTGAAGTAAATTATTTGTTAATATAGAAATCTGATATAATATGTAAACTTCACAAGAAGGGGGTTGAATTGTGTAATTTTTTTTAAAATATTAATCTTTTGGACCTTTTAAATTTCTTTACAAAAATTCAAATAATTATTAAAATACTTTGCTAAAGTTGATAAGTAATGCAATCGTAAATAATATTATCTATCCGTCTAACAACAAGAAAATTAAAAGATAAGGATTAGAGAATAGTCACTGCGATTTTATACTAGTTTACCCCAAATCTTGGGTTACGTCTAATATTCAGAGTTAGTATGAGATTTCACTATATTCTTTCAACTTTACAAGTATTCTTTCTACACTTGCAGAGTCTCTTCAAATCTCTCACACAAAGTATTCTTTATCAGCTATATTAACCTCTCTAGGCTCTAGCTTTCCTTTCTCTATCTAAGAAAAGTATTTTTGAGCTTTAGGTTACAAAGGAATTTGCTCATTTCTTTCGCACTTTGAATACAAAATTTTTGCTAATATATGTATATGTATCGTATATTACTCTTCGACTAGAATTAGTATTTATAGCCTATGTCTCCAACTGTCTTCTTAAAAACTGCTTCTTGAATATTCTAGAAATAGTTATTACTTAAGTCCTGTAACTAACTTCAACTATCTGTCTGACGTTCTATAATACCTTCCTTTTGTATCGTCTAGAATAATGCTTCTTCTTTTATTACGTTTCGTCTATTATTCCGCTTTGTCTATTGTCACGTTTAGTCTGGTATTGTGCTTCGTTTGATGTCGCGCTTTGTCTAATGTAGCACTTTATCTTAAGCGCTTTGTCTTATGTAGTGCTTCGTCTTAAGTAGCGCTTCGTCTGGTATGACTGCGTACTTTCTAAGTTGACTAAGTGTTACGTACATTTTTCTGCACACTTAACAAATTTATCAAAACAGTTCATACATTTTTAAGATTATTATTATTTGATTGCTATCAAAATTAATAGAAGTGAAGTCTTCTTAACTTAATAAATCCCACAAAGGAAATAAAAGTAGCTAGTATTAACCAATCAACCCTGCTGCCTAGTCCATAAAACTAGTATAAATAGTAGATACCAGTGGGAAATTCTAACACCAACCAAAAAACAAGTGTCTTCTTCGTATTCCTCTCCATTTTTCAAGCTAATAAGTGTATAAATGTACCATTTTTGTTTTGTAAGTGAAACTTCTCTTATGTATTCCCTCATTTTATTTGTTTTACAATAAATTGTCAAAAAATTGTAGAGGTTAACAACCTCAAAATCTCTATGCACATAGGTAAAATTCCAATAGCTATTATATGCCTTTTATTGTAATTTTAGTCACCCTACACTTATTTATGGTTGAATTGTATGTTGTGATTATTTGGGACAATAAATTGAAGTCGTTGAAAGAGATAAAATTGCAGAAAAGTTGAAAAAGAGAAAAGAAGAGAAGGTAGAAAAAGAAGAGAAAGTGAAGAAGATGACAATTTTTGGAAAATTTAAGTTGTATTAAGGGGCAACATAAGAAATTCAATAGGTTAAGGATAAAATTTCCAAAAAGGATATTTTTGTATTAATAGAAATAAATGAAGGTAAAATATGACTTTTAATAGTTAAAGGTGTTTTAATAATTATAGTGGTTAAGTTAGTAATGATATTTTTTATAATCAAGAATAAAGTAGAAAAGGGAATAATGTTGGATTATTAAGTGAAATTGAGTTGAATTTTTGAGGGTTCGATTAAAGAATAAATTGGACTATCAATTAGCTGAGTTCGAAATTAAGGTAAGGATAACTTCAAAACTATACTCTTAGAATAGTATTTTTGTTATTAATAAATTATTATATAGTGAATGATATTTTAAATTAGTCATTAATTAAATTAATGATTAACAATTACATTTATGGATTTCTAAATTATATGAATTGTGTTTAGTTTATTTCACAAATAATTAATAAAGTACAAGATGTTTCGTTTTTATATCTTAGTATGCATTATGAGGTGTATCACTTTTTAATTTGACAAAAAATGTGTTTAATTAAATAGAGACTACTGATAATATGTTGTAAATAAATGATGTACATTGTGAATTTATGACTTGCCTACGATAGGTTACAATTAATGGTCATAGATTGAGAGGTTGTTTAGATATGAGCGAGTGATGACTAGGTATCTATTTATGGAGCAAGTATCAGGACATCCTAAGTCCCAGGGATGTCCTATATCGATGACTAAATATTTAAGTGGTATCGAAGTATCCTGAGACTTAAAGATATCCTATGTCGATGACTAGGTACTAAAGTAGTACTGAGATACCAAAATTAGATTGAGAAATTGTGATACTCTGTGCCAATATTTATATATCTAATTACTTTTTCACCTGTTGAGAGATTATGATGAGTTGAGTCAGCAGACCATTGAATGTAAGCCTACTAGATTAAGCAAGAACTAGATAATTCAATTAATTATGAGATAAAACATAAATGACTGTAATAAAATAATATTAGTCTTAATCATTACTTTGATAAAATTTTAGATGTTTGTTAATTGTTTGAATATGTTGAGTAGCATTGTATATCTTAGTACTATATGTATGTTTTAATTGCTTGACTAATTTTTAGATTTATATATTAAGTTATTTAATTCTAAAGGTATAGCTAGCTACTCTCATTGAGAAAGTAGCTCACTCTTTGGCTCTAATTGTTTTAGAAGATAGAGAAATTGTCGATAATCTCAGTATATTTAATTGATAAAGTAGAGATTAGGTCAAACCAGTAGATTAATTGAGTAACGTTATTTTATTGAAGATACTTTTTTGAATATAATAGTTCGAATAGTTGTGTTGTATATAATACTTTTGTAATTGGCAAATATTCTTTTTCTTATACTAATGTTATACTTTGAAAACAATTTGAATGATTGTAGATTAAGAATTGTGGGAACGACACATTTAAGTGAGTAGGATGTGTAGACCTTAGTGTTAATGATATTAAAGTCAATATCATATTTTTGTTTGGAGGGCATAGTTTGGGGAAGCCACTGTTGGACCCCGATTTTTGAGTAAAAATAAGAAATATTCAAAAGTGGATGAGTTGATTGAAATTAAGTTGAAAATCAAGAAATAAAGAGAGAAAGTGTGA
>JANITW010000234.1:60002049-60019738 GCA_027564335.1 Erythroxylum williamsii | reverse complement strand
GAATCCTTCAGGTTGTTTCATATGAACCTCTTCCTCTAGTTCACCATTGAAGAATGTCATTTTCACATCCATTTGATGTAACTTAAGATCAAAATGAGCTACTAATGCCATGATTACATGAAGAGAATCTTTCTTAGATACAAGACAAAATGTCTCCGCGTAGTCGATTCCTTCCCTTTGAGTGAATCCTTTGGCAACAAGTCTTGTTTTATGTCTTTCAACGTTGCCTAGTGAGTCTTTCTTTGTCTTAAATACCCATCTACATCCAATGGTTTTCACACCATTTGGTAACTCAACGAGATCCCAAACTTTTTTAGATGTTATAAAATCCATCTCATCCTTCATAGCATTGTACCATAAGTCCGATTCCTTAAAACTCATGGCTTGCAAAAATGTTTTAGTATCATTTTTTGCTTTAATGTTATAATCTGACTCTTGTAGATACACTATATAATCACTAGGTATTACTGACCTTCTAACCGTAGTAGATCTCCTTAATGTTGTATCATTACCCTCACGAGGAACTTGTTACTCAACCTGTTGTTCAACTAGTTGCTCAATAATTTCTGGTTGTTTATTATTTACAACTTGATCTGCTGGATTAGTATTAACAGCTTGTGAAACTTTAGTAGCTGGTTGTCCCATACCCATTTGGACTTGAGGAGCGTGAATGACAATCAATCTATCACTCGAACTAAAGGGTTGAGCTTCATAATGACCCTTTTCAGAAACTATGTCTGGAAAATGACCACTCCCACTGATCAACTCATTCTCAAGAAATTTTACATTTCTTGATTCTATAATTATAATGCTGTGAGATGGAAATTAGAATTTATACCCCTTAGACCTTTCAACATATCCAATGAAATACCCATTAATGATACTTAAGTCTAGCTTCATCTCCTGTGGGTTGTAAATTCTCACTTTAGATGGGCATCCCTAAATGCGTATATGCCTCAGACTCAGTTTTTAACCCTTAAATAACTCAAAAGGTGTCTTTGAGACAGCCTTGGTTGGAACCCAGTTTAATATATATATAGCCATCTTTAGAGCTTCAGTCTATAGGAATTGAGGAAGTTTTGTGTTACTCTTCATACTTCTCACCATGTCCATTAAGGTTTGGCTTCTTCTTTTTACCATACCATTCTGATTCGGAGAATCAGGCATGGTGTCCTGGGCAACAATCCTATGTTCTTGAAGAAACTTCACAAAAGGATCAGGTTCTTGTCCACTTTCAATGTATCTACCATAGTACTCTCCACCTCTATCTGACCTCACGATTTTAATCAGCTTTCTATATTGATTCTCCACTTCGGCCTTAAACATTTTAAAGGCATCCAAAGCTTCATCCTTAGAACGAAGTAGAGATACATATCTCGCGAATAGTCGTCAATGATGGTGATAAAGTATTTTGGACTATTTGCATCCATATCTGGATAACAAATATCTGTATGTATGATTTGTAATAGATTTGTACTCCTCTTGGTATAACATCCCGTCCCCATATTAAGAGTTAGAACCAAAAGTAAGGTATATGTGAGATCAATGAGAGATTAAGAAAAATGCATTTTTCATACTCATGCATATTGTTAGCATACATGCACATAAATTTGGATATTCTACACACATTTAAAATGACTGTGCATGCACTCAATGATATTCCGGGTATAATTGAATTGTAATGTGATATTGTTAAGCATTGTGAATCTATTGTATTGAAAATTTAATTGGTAAGTGTAATTGTTAATTTTTAAATTTTGGTAAATTATTGGAATAATTTCTGAAAATTGTGGGATATTATTGTAATAGGAAAAATGTCAATTGGCAAGTAAATTGATGTAAGGAAAATAAAAATGAGGGAAATGATATTGAAGGAAATTTGGAAGTCGACTTCAGAAATTTTTTAGAGAATGATTGTTAAATTTAGAGACAAATTAGAGATAAATAAAAGAATGAATTTTAGAGTTAAGGGTTAGGTGTATGATGATGTTATGAGATGACAAGATTGTTTAAAGTGAATTTTGGGAAGAAAAATATAGAATGCATAAAAAAGGTTGGAAAGTAGAGAATGTGAAATACAAAATATAAAGAGTTGCATAACTGATATCTATTTTTGAGGATTTTGAGATTTTTGAGTAAACTTGCATATTTAGGGGTACCGTGAATTTTTGGTGAATGAGTTGAATAGAAATAGAGTAGAAAAAGTAAAAATGGAAAATGATGTGTAGGATTTAGTGGAAGAAGAAGCAATAGTGAATGAAGAAGAGAAGTTAGAAAAGTTAATACTGTGAGGGTGGACCTCCACAGTCTCCAGCAGTAACAAAATCACCACCTCCACCTCTAGGGCTTACAATTGCAGATGAAGCATCACTTGCTGCTCCTGATGCTTCACCATCCACCACCCCTTTATCCACTACCCCTATAGTGGATGAAGGAGACGACCGCTAGCCCAGAGCTAAGGGACCTGATGGAAGAAAGTATATCATAATAGTCAATACTCTATAAGTAAAATCTCATGAAACTCTATATATGTTTATAATTAAGTTATAGGTTTAAATTTTTGCAAATAGTATAAAATAATTTGTTGTTATATTAGGTTGATTCTGTTTGGACCGTATTCCAGACATATGACATCTACATTTAAGGAGAGGATTGATCTTGAGGGTAGTTATATATGGAAGATCTCTCAGGCCACAAAAGTGTTTTACTTTCTGGAGTTTGACGTACAATATGCAAATAATTTACTTTTTCATTTATTTGTATACATTAATTACATAAATAATATTAGATTATAAGGTATCGAATTTTTTCCTTTTAATTTCATAAACAATTTACTAGATTCTGGTATCGATGGAGTCATACATGGTGTATGGGAGAGGCGAGCTTATACACATTATCGCAATTGTATTGATGTGATGCGAAGACTGGTGTACGACCACCTTATAGTTTTTAGGACATATGGAGTCGTTGGTAGGAGTACTAGACATCACTTGAGGTAATGTTCATCTTAGGCCGTAACTTGACTAACAGACGTAGAAGTCTAGGAGAAACAGTCTTCCCATTCATACGGGAGGATCAATTACCCACTACAAACATGCAAAGAGACTCGTAAGTATCTAACTATTACATTTATATTCTAATTTTTTATTTTACTGTATTTCAATTTAAATTGATGTATGAATGTTGTTATGAAAACATGTGTATTATGGATAATGATCATGGTATAAATGTCTAGTTCCATATATGGCTATAGTGAGCTATTTTCTTTATTCAACAGGGGGCAATATCATAAAAATATAGGAGACTCTACTGAAATTTTTATAAATTCTAGTTTAACTTAAGACAATTTATTGTTATGCAGGAAAAGTCTATGGGCATAAGGCTTACACCCATCAATTGCTTTTGCATACTTACACTAAGAAGTATGACAGTATGACATTCGTCAACAGCTGATGTTGAGAACTGAATGTATGTGAAATTGATGCTTTAATATTCATTCTTAATACACTACAAGAAAATAATACAATCTGTATGATGTTTTATTAAAAAAAATGCCACGGATTATAAAGACTTTTCGTGACTTTTAAAAAACGTCACAAAAAGTTTAGAATTTTCGCGACATTTTATAAAAACGTCACAAATTTGTAATACTTTTTGCGACGCTTTATCTATAAAACGTCGTAAAATAGAAATTGCGACGTATTATTCAACAAAACATCGCAAAAGATGTTTGGCTTTTGATTAATTATCAAAATTAAAACATTTCGATCTTATTGCGTGTTTCTCTTCTTTCTGCCTTCTTCTCGCCCAACATTGGTTTCTTCTTTTTATCCTCCATCGCTGCCGCCACCATCACAAGCGCTAGTTCCGTTCCTCTCTTCTCCCTTCTGCTTGGTTTTTTAATTTACTTTCCTGCATACTTATTTGGGTCTTAAATGGAATTACACAGGGGGAAAATGCGCAAGAAACTGAGAGCCTGTCAAGGGAAGGATTTGACGTGAATCTTATTCCAGGTATTGTTATTTGATTACCAGTGGATACTCGTTTAGGTAATTGCAACCAGGAGATATATTACCAGATGTGGGTTTTGAAATTTACAGATGATTATGGCTTGCGAGAAGGTAGTTCATCAACGAGTAACGACACTGACGACGATTGTGGACTCCAAAAGTTAACCAGGGCTCAGAGGAAGAGGCTTCGTAAGAAAAAGCTCAAGGAAGATGTTTGTCGTCGGAAACAAATTATCGGACCATTATTGCCTCCGTCAATGGATGCATCGTCAAGTGTTAATATTGCAGTCGAAGAGAGTACTCCAGGTGTTCGACAGAATGCCGATGACAGTCATGCTTCCATTATCATGGGTAACAAGCCAGGTAAGAATTATGGACTAAGTTATAAGCTCCACGTGAAATGGGAGTGTTTATTTTAGTTTCCATGCAAACGGATCTGTGTTTGTATTCAGGAGAGTCATGTGGTGGCAGTAACCAGAACAAGAGGAGGCAGAGGAGGATGGCCAAGAAGTTAGCTAAGGAGAAGTTGGAGTTCTCTAACGTGGAGAACTGTGTGAAAGATCAAAACTTGAAGTGTCCAAACTTGGAAGCAAATGATTCAGATCACTCATGTAATGTCCAAAGCTTGCAAGGATTACAATCACCTAGTTGTCAACGTTCATGATTCATTATGGGAAACTGGATGTATGAGTTGAGTGACATCAATTCGTTTTACATTGTTAGGAAGAAGATGACATGACAGAAAACTTTGTTTTATATAGGGTGAATTGACCGAATAAGTTAAATAACTAAATGAAAAATAAAACAGAATGTAAAGGCATTACTTAAACCCTGAAATGCTTACAACACCGGAAATCGTTTGGTAAAACCTAAACCCTTTCCCTCTTCCTCTCAGTCCACTAATGGCAGAGATCAAGCTCTCTGAATCTCGGGATCTAACCCGAATCGAGAGAATAGGAGCCCATTCTCACATCCGAGGCCTAGGCCTCGACTCCGCACTCGAGCCGCGCGCAGTCTCCGAAGGCATGGTTGGCCAAACTGCCGCTCGAAAAGCCGCCGGCGTCATTCTTCAAATGATAAAAGAGGGGAAAATTGCGGGTCGGGCCGTCCTCCTTGCCGGTCAACCGGGAACGGGCAAGACCGCCATAGCCATGGGAATGGCCAAGTCACTCGGCCTCGAAACCCCATTTGCTATGATCTCCGCTAGCGAAATCTTCTCTCTCGAAATGTCCAAAACTGAAGCCCTAATGCAAGCATTTCGTAAAGCAATCGGCGTTAGAATCAAGGAGGAGGCGGAGGTGATCGAAGGTGAGGTCGTTGAAATTCAAATTGACCGGCCGGCGGTGACTGGAGCAGCGTCTAAGACGGGAAAGTTGACGTTGAAGACGACGGAGATGGAGACAGTGTATGATTTGGGGGTGAAGATGATAGAGGCGTTAGGGAAAGAGAAAGTGCAGGGTGGTGATGTGATTGCGATTGATAAAGCTTCAGGGAAGATTACGAAGCTTGGGAGGTCGTTTTCCAGGTCTAGGGATTACGATGCAATGGGCCCTCAGGTGAAGTTTGTTCAGTGTCCTGATGGGGAGTTGCAGAAGAGGAAAGAGGTAGTGCATTGCGTGACACTTCATGAGATTGATGTCATTAATAGCAGGTAAAGTTTGTGTCTTTTGCCTTGTGGTTCGCTTGATGCCATTGAAGTTGGGTGATTGATATTTGGTTGACATAAGACTGTTAAGTTCTATGGATGTTTTAGGGTTTTCTTGTGGCAGCTTAATGGAGTTTGAAGTTACATGATGGTTTATGGCAAGCAAAACTATTCATTTGCTATATTGGTGTGTTCTTGTGATGAATTATAGAACTGCAACCGTATATATCCACGTACGAGCTGGTCTTGTTGCAAGAGGTCTTCTTTTTAACCCTTATAATGCCTTAAAGGTTGGCTTTTCAAGTATTTATATATGATTGGGTCTGTCTAAAATTTAGATGGAAACTGTCATAGTGCAGTTCTGTCCTTGATAGGAATTCTTTGCGTCAGTCTCAGTTTGTCTGTGCCACTGTCCGCTTGGATTCAGGGATAAGAAGTCTTATTTATCCCCATGTGTAATACGCTTCTGATACAGACACATTTCACTGTTCTATCATGATTTTTTTTTTCTGAGTACTTATTAGAGAAAACAAAAGTAATAATACATTTAGCAGCAACGTGAATAATATGGGTGTTCATGCCTAGATTGAATATTACTACAGCAATCTAACTCCTTGTTTTTTGCAAATTGGACAACGATATCAACCATCTGAGCTGCTATTAGTTATCCTTGTCACAAGATGAAGCTTTGCAACCACTTTTTTTTACGAGATGGATGAAAGTGTTTGGAAAAATGTATGAAGTCGCCGAAAATAAAAAGATTTAGCACTGGCTTTTGATCAAGATTTGAGAATTTTGAAGATTTTTGCCTGGGAATTTATAGTGCTGATTTGAAAGTGGTTTCCACAATGGTATTCACTTATTGTGATTGATATATAGAGCTGCATCCTTCGAGGAATCTCTAGACTCTTTTTAAGTATCTTACTGGCATCTATCTTGATTTTGACATTTACCTGAACATCTTTTTCCATCTCTATCAGTCTGTGGGCCAAATCCTTGTTGCATAGACGCAATATCTCCTCTGTTGTTTGTCCATTATTATCACTAGCTCATCTTCTACTTTCAGAACACAGGGATTTCTAGCTCTTTTCACTGGGGATACTGGTGAAATCCGTGCCGAGGTGAGGGAGCAGATTGACACTAAGGTAGCTGAATGGCGGGAGGAGGGTAAAGCAGAGATTGTACCAGGTGTCCTTTTCATTGACGAAGTGCATATGCTTGACATAGAGTGCTTCTCCTTTCTAAATCATGCTCTCGAGAATGAAATGGCACCAATATTAGTTGTGGCTACTAACAGAGGGATCACTGCAATTCGAGGGACAAATTACAAGTCTCCACATGGGATTCCAATAGATCTCCTGGATCGATTGCTTATTATATGCACTCAACCATATACAAAGGATGAAATTAGCCAGATTGTGGACATAAGATGCCAAGAAGAAGATGTGGAGATCACCGAAGAGGCAAAGGCCTTACTAACACATATCGGAGCAGAAACATCCTTGAGATACGCTATCCATCTCATAACGGCTTCTGCATTGGCCTGCCAGAAGCGAAAAGGAAAGATCGTGGAAACTGAGGATATTACAAGAGTTTACAATCTTTTCCTGGATGTAAAGAGATCAACACAGTACCTAATAGAGTATCAGAATCAGTACATGTTTAACGAAGCACCAATAGGTGACGATGATGCGGATGCAATTTTGTCTTGAAGTTCATATTGACGTGGAGATTCTATGGTTGGTCTCGAATCCTCTTTATAAAACATGTGACCATGATTTATTCTTTGGCTTCAATGTGCAGCGAAACGTTTGTGATGTTTATTAAATGCTAATATAACATGACATTTGTAGGAGACTCTTTTATCATATGTTATTCTACGTTTCTTTCTCTTAAGAACACTTGTTGACAAGACAATTTGAGTCTGTAAACGGAGGTGTTGGTCTGGGTTATAATGGGAGAAGCTAGATTGAAGTCGGTGTCCAAGATAGAACTAATGGCGATCTTAGAAGAGAGGTACCTCTTAAAAGTTACCATTCACAGTTCCTATTTGCTCATCATCAGTGACAGCACCACCTTCCCATTTTCTCTAATCTGCCTTCTTAAATCATTGTTCCATTAATTTTCCACCATCTTCCTCCCAACCCTTTACGAGGTATTCCACCAGAACAAGGTTTGTTGTTGCATATCAGCCTGTAGCATAGATTGTATGTACATCAGTACATGGCTTCAATTCAATACAGCTATATGGATTACCTTGAGCAAATAAATATAAGATAAACAATGGAGAAAAGCTGGAGGACAGTCGTAATCTAACGAAGAATGCAGTGATTAAAATCGTTGAGTTTGTCAAACGTGTAGGCTTAAGAGAGAAGAATTCTTACAAGACACTACAACCTGGTGGATAGAAAGAAGAAAGCCCAAGTGTCAGACTGTTAACTTACAATGTGTCTTGTCTCTTCTCCTCTTTATTTTTGCCCTTTTCGTGTGGAGATGTTGAAGATGATTCCAAACTAGAAGTCTGAACCTTTCCAGACAGGCAATAATGTTGATTAACAAAACTTGAGGTTTGCTTAATTGCAGGTTTTGGAATTCAATTGTTTGATAATTCAAAACTTAGTTTAATGTGAAGCTTGATCATAACAGAACCTTCATGGGTAAGACATTAAAGCAAGGCTATAGGATCAAATAGCCTATGTACTAACCATATGCTAATGTCACGCATGCAATTTCTGTAAGTTACTGAAAACCTTATAAGCGGTCAGATTGCCATTAATATGCGTAAATTAGGAAGGAAAAGCCTAAATCAAGCTTGCTGCCCCTAAGGGATCATCCTAAGTTCGGCCTGAAATCTTCTGTCCTTATTTTTGTATACTTATTTTGTTTTATTAGATCCAAGCCATTTATTTATATAGGTTTCACATAAATAAATGACTTAGATCTAATAAAACAAAAAAAGTACACAAAAATAGAGCCAGAAGATCTGTCTCCCCTAGTTTCACAAGTGGAAGTGCTTCCCTTCAACCAATTATATTGTTTAAACTACATCATTCCCCCATTATAGACCATGTCTAACATTAAGCGTCAATCATGCCCTTGAACCCTCAAAAGTACACTTGACCACCCTCTTTTGAATTATTATGCTCATAAAGTCCAAAAAAGTATTCACAATGCAATAAATAAAAGATCCTCTCACATATTAGATACCCACATGCAAAACATTGCCTTTCTCATGCTCTTCATCTCCTCGAAATCTGGGGGAATCTGATGCCCTATGCATGCCTTTATTCTTCTTTTTTTCTTTTTAATAATATGCAAAATTAAATAAATATGGGTTGGGATGAACTAAAGCTCGTTTCTTTATTATTATAAAAACTAATATAAAGTACAAAAAAAACAATCTAATTTTAAACATTTCCTCCTTTCGATGTATAAACAAACCAAACCATTGAACATTGTTTTGGTCTTTCACCATGGTCCCTCATCAGGGTAATCAAACGGCGTCTCCGTCACCGTTTGAGAATCCAGTAGATCCGGGTGCACAAACCCATACTTCCTCAGCACCTGATTGTCCGCGAAATTCAAAGCTTTGACCATCGCATTCCAGCAACTCTCTCCGGCGTACATCTGATTGTGGTCCCCACTACAAGGTTGGCACCCCGTGAAATGCGTGACGAACGGCCGTCTAAAACTCCCCTTTCCGTTACCCCAACCCCTCAGGTTCCGCTCCCTAAACGCACCGTATTGCTCGCTCACCTTCTCGGCATGACGCCTCCTCAGCCTCCCGTCTTGTCTCTCCATCTCGGTGTACCTCTCCGTTATGTTGGCCAGCGTCGGTAGTATATCTACCCAATATCCTTCAAAATAGTACTCTCCCTCCAAGTAAATCTTGTCCGTTAAACTCTTATCTTGATGGATGAGGTAAATCAGACCCGTCTGATCGTCCGATTCTGGGAACAGCTTGTCCTTGAAAATTGACCGTTGGATTTCACCCCATTTAGGGTAATCCCGGCTCATGGGGCCCATGCTGGCCCAGGTGTCCATGAAGTCCATGGACCATTGGCAGTTCCTGATCAGAAACACCCCGGCGTTTAACGCCGTCCAACTTTTCTTCTCGTAAATCAGCTTAGCCCAACCGTGGACCACAATATTGTGGTTCTTGTAGTCGTACCGTCGTAGCGGTAGCTTGTACTCCATGTCGGTAAACATGGCGTCCGAGTCGACCCACCAGATCCACTCGGCCTCCGGGTGAGCTAACATCGCCGCTTTAACCACCGGTAGCTTTGCCCAGAAAGTCTTCATCTTTGGGTGAAGCAATACGTTGTTGTAGAATATATCGATACCGTGGATCCTACAGTAGTCTACTTTGTTCTTGAAAAACCTTAAGAGTAAATGATCGCCGATAGGGTTCTTGCATGGGGTCGGTTGAGAACCAGTGACCATAACGACGCGGTCACGTGTTCCGGCAGCAAACGTAGGGTGGTGTTTGAGCCACGCTTTTCTCTTCTCGTCCCAGTTCTTGACGGGCTTCTCTATGGAGTATCTGAGTTCTGGGTCGTCGTAGAAAGTGGGTTCTGGTGGGTCGTAGCCAAGGTTAACAGCGGGTTGGCCGTGGAGACATTTCGTTGAGTCGGAACCAACTTTCGACGTCGAACCGGTGACAGTGGGATCTATGCTGTGAGCGAAGTTAGGAGCAGCGAAGGACCAAAAAGACCAGACCAGTAAGAACGCGAGCAATGATCCGCCAAGGTAGATAAACCCATCATTGAGACACGAAAAAGTGGACTTGTTTCGAGCGTTCGATTTCGCCACCGGAGAATGCTGAGACTTGGAAACTTCTGGCACCACCATTTTCAATGATGTTAATAACTTACTTGGATAAAAACAAACAAAAGCTCTGGAGCTTGCTCTCATCTGTCTTGCGTCGACTAACGGACAGATGGTGGTGCCTTAAGAGCTTGAAACGTTGTTTTCTTAGTCTCCATCACGCAACTACCAGCCTAAATTTAGCAGAGAAAAGCCATTCCAACGGGTGGAGATACAATACAGAGTGTGAGTGTTACAGAGTGTGTTAATTTTACTTTGGTATATGAGCGCGGAGAAGGCTAAAATGCGCAGGGATGGGAAAGATAAGGCGTAAACTACGGTACGGTGGGGTCCGCTTCCTCCTCTTTAACCTTGCTGCTTCTTCCTATAAATAAGGTGTTTTAAGTGTGGAAGATTCTGGGATCGACACGTGGACTTGTGCACGTGATTGGGATTGTCTAACCGACAGTCGTTTTTGTCAGTTGGGTTAGACTGCATAGTTCGGTGCGTAATCTCGGTGAATATGTTCCAAGTGTCGGCTTTCAGATATTGTTTTTTTATTTAATCATGAGTTATTTAAAATTATATAAATAATTCTTAAAAAGTAGAATCACTGAGTTTTTAAATCCTTATATATTCAAATTTATTTTATTTATAATTTATTATTAATTATTTAGTAAAACACGATAATAATGGTTCAGGAGCATTAGTCCTGTCTTAGTCCACCTGCCATAGGAATCATTATGTCATGATCTTTCCTAACAAAGAAACCGAACAGGAAGATCGGACCGCCTGTTTGACCGTAATCATCGGAAACTAGTTAAGGAAAAGCAACCTTTTTAAGTGTATGATGGTTGTGCAACTACAAAATGGGAACTTAGAATGATATTTTCATCATATTCGCCTAAAAAAAAGGGTTCTTGTTATGTCAATTTCTTCCACTAATCGCACTGCACCCATCACATGTCATTGATAGGTCTATTCCCTTACCTATGAGCTTGTCGACTGGTCCAAAAACCTATGTCAGGTCAACAAACATCCCGGTGAAGACTGAAGAGAGCTCTAAAGTGAGACGAAAAGAGACAAAAGCGGGTAGCAGGGGAGTAAGGCCTACATGCATGTGAGGGATTTAAAGGTTGTGAATATCCTTTGCAGAAAGTTTCTGCAAACTCATGTACCTTCACTGACCAATTCAAAAACCAATTTTGGATTTTGATGATGATGGACAATGGAGCTGCCATTAGTTTTTGCATCATACCTAATTAACCTTTGTTATTTATACAAAGTCTCTCTGCTAGTTAGAAAAAGTACTTACCCCAAATCTCACATTCCAGCTGAATTCATACTGTAAGCAATATTTATACAATCAAAGGTACAATGAAATGATCATGATACAGGACTTACAGGATTTACTTAACATCCTTCCAGGTCTCGCCACCTGAGGTAAACGACCCCTGCACGATAATGGGCATATGCTCCAGCAACCACAAGTACATGAAAGAGTTGGTGGCTGTGACCTGCAATGTCAAATTTCCCAGGCATCCATCGTTCAGGAATCCTTGCGGCATAAACTAGAACTCCAATTCCATACAACAGCCCCATCAAAACTTCGTAGCCGGTCGTATGGAGTGCCTCTGGCAGGCTCCAAAACAATATTAGCTTGTGCAGAATCGGCAGCAATCCGCACAAAGCCATGCCTGAGAAGAGGTATACGCGAGTTGTGCGGAACTCAGGTGTTTGAAACATGGGGAGCAGAGAAAACAATACTGTGGCAATTCCGAAAATAGTTATGAACCCCATGTAAAGGTTGCAGAAGAATGGATAACACATGAAGGAGTAGTAGACAGTAGGGTAAAAGGAAGTTGATATCAGCGTAGCAATTCCAGCATAGTCAAGCCTGAGCATAATACATGATAGCCTCTCAGAGTGACAAGAAAGAAGGTGAAAAACACTACTAGCAAGCAAGCAAAACATGGCTCCGCCCAAGAAAGCGAAGAACGGCCATCGGGTAATCGGCCTCACCATCAGTGGTGTTATTGTGTTCGCCACATCATCAGTCATATTACGCTGCATTTGGTCATGAAGAACACAAGTTGAATAATTAATTAGGAAGAAAACGGAATTCTCTAGTGCAAGATTTTTCCTATACCCTAGATCCGATATTCGATAAATGGAATATAAAAGAAAGAAACATTACCAGGACACAAACATCTGTGGAGTTGCCAAGTGAGAAACGCTCAGGCAAACAATTATAGAGAAGCTCCACAACATGCCATCTTGAAGGAGAAGAAATCAGATCCATAGAAGGTAAGGTTGACTTCAATTCATCCCTTAGTCTGTGCAGATCAGGCATGTGGGGAAAAGAAGGGAGACATGCAACTAATTTGTGCAAATCATCCTTTAACACCTCTGGAAGCTGTAGAGAATGGAGATCAACAACTGTTGGTACTTTCATTGCAGTGTATATGGTCAGAGAAAGGAATAGTAAGAACCCAATCAAATGCCTGCAAGAAATAATAGTTAAACCACAAGAAAGTTACCCTTCAAGCCAATAACAGAATGTATTTCTTCAACAACTTCAGAACTTCTAGTTAATAAAAGATTAAACAAGATAAATACATATAGCAGCCATAAATCTATATAGCATCACAGGATTGTTGTTCCCGGGATTCAATGTTCATATATCTAAGATATAGACACGATTAAAGTAAACAGATAGGTTGCAATTTATGATATGGTTCAGCTAATGTCTTCATGAAATACTCTTCGAAAATAGGATGTAAAAAGATCTAATTCCATTATTGGACACTATGCTCCCTCATACCTGATGGCATGGCTACTCCCTTTTCTCTCATAAAAACCTAATTAGTATTATGCATCTCAAACGTTCCTACAGATTGATTGAGTAAAGAGCATTTGCTCGTATCTGAAGACACCTGTTGGCATTCCAATTGGAATCTCATCCGCGTTGACAAAAAAGTTCCACCGTAATGAAATCTGCACCTTTCCGACTAGTCATTGATCCTCTTCAAGTGAGCGATAATAAAGCAGCCACTGATACTTCGTAGAAACTCGTAACCTCATAATTAGTATTTCAAAACCATCATGAAGCTTTAAGGTTATGAAGCGTTCATTCCCTAGGTTCTCTACAATTTCTTATTTCAGAGGTTAAGTAACAACCACATACGCATAGAACCAAACAATACTTTTAAAACTAAAAGCCAAAACAATCATAAACATTGAAGCCAAAAAAAGAAATCAGGCGATTGATCTTCCAGCAATCCTAACATTTTCATAATCCAAAGACAAGTCAAAACCCAAGCAAATAACTAAAGGTACATAAAAGAATTCTACTTTCTTTTTTGAGAACATTGTTGCATGAGAGAGGAAACTTACGTCCAAACATTTAATGTCTCATTGTGGATAGAGAAGATACTAAGCAAAGCCTCCCTCAATGGCCAATTAGCTCGGTAGTGGCCAAAAATGTACTCGTTGTCCCTTAAATAATCTGGCAAAGAATGGTACTCTACCAACTGATACTTTACTTTCTTCCATAGTCTCCTGCCTTTCTCCTTCTTAGATGAGCTTACTTGATGCATTTCTAATGTTTCAGATATCACCTTAGAATCCTCAGCGGGTAGTCTTACACCTTCCATCCTAAGTCAGAACCAACATAAACGTTGCAGAGGTCAAAAAGAATCCGACTTATAGAACCAACGTAGATAAATAGTTACTAACAAGCATAAGCACACACCAAGCTCAATTTTAACAACTCCACAAAAACCATGCTACTCCAACTCAACTATATAGGGAAGCAATCCACAAATGCATTCAAAAAGAACAGAAAAAGCAAACGAAACCCAGGAACCGAAACAAAGAGCTAGTTCCTGAAATAAGAACAACCCAGATGGGGTCTCTGCAGAAGGATTGAATGGTGAGTTATAATTCGCAGGCGGATATAACAAACGTCGTGGTAAACTCAAAAGGTGAACCCAAGAAAATGGGAACCAAGTACGAGACAAAAATCCTAAATACTAGATGTAAAGGAGCTTCAATTCTAACCATTAACCAAAGGACACACTCGCACCAAAAGGAACACGAAGACAGGAACTTTGAAGAACCCCACTATGGAAAACATTGCCTTTTAAAGAAGAAGAAAGAAATGGAGGGAAGAAGGGCATTGGCAATAGAGAAAGGAAGATGCTGTCAGCAGATTCGGAGACGCCAAAGATGGGTTCCTTGTAATTGTCACTCGACTTGCCAGTTTGGCACTAATTTTCCTACGGCAAGCTATCGAAGGAAGCAAATTGCTAACTCTTTACTTGTGTTTTGTGTAAATTGTAGTTGATGGAAAGGTAAGTGTCACATCATAATTGTCCAGACTTGTACCTGTGATTCTGAGCACCAGACAACACAGAATCGTCAAAAACTTCAACATGATACAAACGTTTGACTACGGTAAGAATTATGTCGATGTCTTGATAAAAATATACTATTGTTCTCTAAAAGAAGAGATTTGTAATTAATAAGAAGTCTTAATTTTCTTCAAACTATTTAAAATATTTATAATCAACTGGTTATTTTTTTAATATAAGGAAAATTTAAACATATAAACTTATTTTCCTTTTTTGATGAATTCAAATAAATGTAGTTCCTTAATCATTGATCTTTTTTTATAATTCAATATGTAATTTACAAATTTAATGTTGTTGTATCTACACGAAACATGAATGAATCATTTTTAAAAATTGTTTAAAGGGAAATATAATATTAGAATGAAGTTTCAGCGAAGTAAGTAATATATTAAAAGAAAAGGATAAGGGAGATTTAGCAATTAAACGTGAAAAGGAAAATATATAATAACAATGAAAATGATAGTTAATGAACCAATCCTACTCACAACATCCCTCGTGAGTCGTGCGGAGAGATATTGCTGGCGACAGGTTGCTTAAGTATAAACATCTTCAACTCATCAGATCCGATCCCTTATTACACGTGAACACGCCTCTTGGTTTTTTATGGAGTGTTTTGGAAGTTAGAATTTTTTTTCATACTATATCCTAATTTTTTACTTAATTATTCTTCTAATGATTGACTAAATCTCTAATTAAATATACGCCTTGAGCATATTTACTCTCATTAACAAATTCAACCATCCTATTATTAGATTTGGCAATAAGTCAAGTTGGATTAAGATAAAAAATGATATCATTTCAGTTTCACTTTCTAAAATGACAACATTTTGAGAAAGGAGTTTGGGTTACACTTTAGTCAACCTAGACCATCGCTACCTATTGTTCTTGATAAACATATACAGATACATACAAATCTTCATAATTTCACTAGCACATATTTGATCTTCTTTGATATGTAATTTGATTTTATCTTGTGTATCTCAATTGATTTTTATTATCTTTTTAGATACTACAAATATGTATAAATACAATGTAAAGTTACTCTGCAATACATAAGAAATATAATACATTCACATACAAATTGTCTTCTTCTTTTATTCCTTTCATGGTATTAAAGCCTATACATTCATTCTAGTCACATACACTTATCTATTTTCAGTTTTCTTTTTGTTCAACATAAACACTCAACTACAGGCTCATTCCTACAAATAACATCTTCTTTTAGTTCTTTCCTCAAACACCTATCACGCACAATGCACATTGCTTTACATTCCCACATTACTAAAGACATTATACAATCAATTCTTCTATTACATCCGTTCAAGCAAACACTCATTATAGTCGATTTCAACTCCCCTAATCTACCAATCAACCATATCACTAATTTTCTCACTACCCAGCTGGATAATACAAATTACCTTATTTGGATTCACTCTATCCTCATTACCTCTGAGTTAGTTGGTAATTGAACCCAAGTTTCTTATATTATTTGGTGACAATTTTGTAGTTTTTGTTATACTTTTTGGCTCTTATTATCGGATATTGTGCTTAATTTAGTTCATGAGTGCTTGTTTTGAATTAATGTAGTTTGAAGCTGAAATTGTTACAAATAACTAGTAATTGTACTAAATTAATTTTTAGAACAATTGATACTGCAAACTACTATTTTTCATTGTAGTACATTCAAAAAGTAGAGCCAAAGAGTGAAGACCAAAAAACACATGTCAACGAGGGAATAGGCAAAGTTCACCACAGCCAGGATGATGTTTCATCGCAGCGAAATCAGAAAATTTTCGAAGAAATCTAACAAGTAAAGTTCATTGTGGCGAACTTTACTTGTTTCAAGGGTGTTAGATGAACACATTTTATTCATTAAGGTAGAGATTATTATGTATGCTGCATATATAGGGGTGACAATCTTGAAGTGTCTCAAAAAGAACACTTTTTTTTTTGAAGTGATTAGGTGAACAAGGCCCTCCATATAGACTTGTCCCGAGGCTTGTTCCTTTGTAGAAATTAGAGGCAAAGATACGGCTTTAAGACACGGACCTGTTGGTGTAATTTTTTATGAAAGTTGCAGTTTAGGACATGGCCGTATCACAAATCATATTTTAATGTGCCAATAAGCATAAGAATTCACAATCTAAAACACCAATATGGCTGAGCCCATGTCTATATTATGAAGAAAAGCAAGTATGATTCATAGTAGTTTTTGAACCATAAACATAGAAAAAATCATTGGTGTATCCAACTATCTATTAAGAGATGTTTTAGACATGATCATGTTTGTAGAGATGCCCTATCAAGAAATGCACTTGGCTAGATTTCAAACATTGAAAGGATTCGAAAACTTATTATAATTATTGTTAAACTAGGTTCAATTTGATAAGGAATTATTTAAATAGAACTATATCAACTACAATTTATAGGTAATCATACTTGTGTAAACATAGCTTATATATAAAGAGAGAAAATACATAATTTTCAAGTAAATTATTGATTAATGTAGTAAAATCGATTTCGGCTTTCAATTATGTAAGCACACCAAATTAATTGAACTTCTTTAAAATTTTCTTTTTTTTCTTTGATTATCTCTATTGTTACTATCTATTTTCTCAACAATGTATTACTACTATTGCAATTTTTTGTTTAACTATTTGTTTATTTGTCAATTGCTCGTTTAAAATTACTTTCCTAAAACATAAATGTTAATCTATGAAATATTGTACATAATATCTGGTTCTGCCGGATTCTGGCTGAACTGGTTGTTGCCATTCTGATCCATGACTCCGAATTCTGTTGAAGTGATCTTG
>JANITW010000234.1:59974719-59985878 GCA_027564335.1 Erythroxylum williamsii | reverse complement strand
ATATCTAATTTTACCAAATATCAGATGACCAACAACTAATACAGTCGGCTGGTTAAATCAGCTGATAAAATTAGCTATCAACTAACAACTGATAGAATCAGCTGATTGTCAAACATGGTCGTAAAAACAAAAACAGTCGCTTTAGATGGATAAATAGAAAGAAAGATAGAGTAACACATATGAACAAAAACAAGATAATTGATCCCATCTTTTCCATAAATTGATAATCCACCATGTTGCAATTCATTAGGATATCTTTGATTGGTAGCCTAAATCAAAATTGAACGATAAGATTAGTTCAAAACTTGGTCAAGCTTGAGTTAGGTTAAATTTAATTAAATATATTTTTTAAATTAAAATTGATATTATTTTTATTAAAATTTATCAAACTCAATTTAAAATTTAATTAATTTAGACTGATTTTGTTGACTTTAAATTAAATTAACTTGAGCTCAACAAAACTTATCATTCATAGTTAAGAGGAAGACAAAAAGGCCTAAGCTTCGTTAGTTTTAATTGGGTGAAGAGAGCATTAGGCCCAAATGCAGTTTTTGAAGTTAAATAGCCAAAAATGCCCTCCCCAAAATTCCCTATTTTCAATCGGAGCCTTCTCTCTCTCCCCCGTCTATCCAGGAACAATGGATCCTCCAAGACCCTATCGGAGCTCCGGCTATATTTTTCGGATCCTCTTGGTCGCATTTCCTGTTTTCTTCTCTTTTGTCTCTTCTCATGAAGTTTCTCTAGGTGGGTTCTCTTGATTCTGGTATTTTATTTTGTGATGACTAAGATATTCAGTATCTAGGGTTTCAAGTTTCCAACTTTGGTTGTAGATACCACTATTTGTTGAAATTGGGATATGGGTATTGTTTCTTGTGGAAAAATGCTACTTTTTCTAATTGAAGTTTGTGATGTATATATGTTCTTGGGTTTTGTAGTTGTTGGTGAGTCTAATAAACTGCAGCTGTCTCCTAGCTTGCAAGTATTGAACTCTCCAGGAACTAAGCCAGGAACTTCTTCGCTGTGCGCAAGAGTTCATATCCATGGATTGGCGAGGATCAAAAACTTGGACAAATTTTCCCATTCATTGAAGGTGAATCTTTCATGTTCAAGTTCGAGCCTTCGCCAGCCAAAAGTCGAAGTTTGTTTCCATAGGTAAGTTTGTCTCAATTATAGAAGTAGTTTCGGTTTCGTTAAATTAATTCTTGGTAATTTGCAGTCAGATGCCTCAAACTTTTAGTTTTTCACATTGCTAAAGACTTCTTTTTGAAGAGAATTTTTGCTAAAGACTTCAGTTCTCATGTTAAGGCATCTCCTGGTTTACTTACGAACAAGTGCTTCCTTTGCAGGAATGCATCCCTTGGAATAGGGAGGTGTCCTCAGGGAAAGTGGGAAAAGGTTGACAAGGGTTCATGGGCTCGAGCCATGTCGGCCTTTGACCACAAGCTATTAGATATAAGGATGGCTGGCTCATCCTCAGAAAATGTCGAACTATCCATCAAAGAAGGTATCCTCTTCACTGCTTTTCCGCCGTTCTTCCATTATATGTATATTGCTGTTTGTTACATGTCTATCAACTTCAGCGGACTTCTGATGCTGGTGGCTTGTTATATTCTTCTTTTCTTCTTGCAGAATTTTTCTTGTATCGTGTAATATTTTTGATCTTTGGCATTCTTCTGTTGAGTATGGCATCCTCTCTGAGTAAGTCATTGGCTTTCTACTACGGCAGTGCTATGACAATTGGCATTTTCCTTGTGGTACTGGTGATCCTATTTCAGGTAATATAGTAGTCCAATCACTTCTTGTTATCTGGGTTTGTTTATTACTTTACTTATATGTTATCTATGTGCTTGTATTGAATTCATTCATTTCAACCTCAAGAGGTGGTCAAATATGTTGGCCACTAGATACTTAAATCAGTGTTTTCTTTGGTTACAAGGATCAAAGTTCAAGTTAAAACTGCATTCCATGTTTTGGTTATACTTGTGCTGTACTTGTAAGCTGTTTCACATCTATTCCATGCTTCATGTGTAATATTTGTCATTGTCCTTGATTCCATTCTTCTTCTAGTGTGCTCATCAATGACATTGGCAATCAAAACAGCACTTCTCCAATATTTCGTGTTTTCCTTCATATTTTGGTTTGATTTTTTTAATCTCACCTGTGTTGCTGTTGTCAGGGGATGAAGCTTTTGCCAACTGGTCGAAAGAACTCTCTTGCTATTTTTATATACTCGTCTCTTGTACGTGGCATTTTTTGAATTTGACTTCATGTTTGTAGAATACCATCGTTAAATAAAATTCATGCATATCTTCTCATAATTTAATCAGGTTGGTTTGGGCTCCTTTCTTCTGCGATATTTGCCAGCATTGCTTCGTTCAATACTTGTGGAGATGGGAATCAGTGAAGACATGTACTATCCTGTATGTAAGTTGCAAAGATAACATTTTGCTATCAAGTCAATAATATTGCATAAGAATAACATTCTGTTCACTGGATAAAGTAATGTTCTTATAACCACAGTTGGCACTTTTCCTTGTGGCTTTTGTTGTTCTTGCTGGAGCATGGATGGGTTTTTGGGCTGTCCGCAAACTAGTCCTTAAAGAGGATGGATCTGTTGATATCAGTACTGCTAATTTTGTTGCCTGGTCTATCAGATGTTTTGCTGCTGTCATGATACTTCAGGTACTTTTTCCCATCTGCAGTTAGAAGTGTGTAATGTTTTATGTTTACTTCCTGTCCAGTCTGTCATATGATATTCAATTTCTAGAGTTCTTTGGATCCCCTGCTGGCAGCTGAGGCATTGATATCTGGAATTATCATCTCATCAATATTAAGGAGAGTTTTCAGAGTGAAATTTTTGCGTCGCCTATACAAGTAAGTGTGCATTTTCTTAATAGGGTTTTGTTCATATTACCAATTTAAACTAGGGTTCATTTTATTTGATGACAATTGGTGTGGTTTTCCAGCAATGTGTACTGAGGATATTGGAATTTCAAAATTTGTTATAGCCATTTTTGTGTCAAGTTTTGTTGGGAATCATGCTTCAGTTTCCCCAGTTGTTGACCAGTGAAGTCCTTACATACGTTACGTTAGTGTGCAGCAGAATATTCATTTTGATCCATATCTTGTTCTATATCAGATTCAAGAAAGAATTTGATTGAAATGTGTTAGAATAAATATGCAGGAAGTCGTTAAAATTAGTGAAAAGCATCCACTTGCCGTCTGATGTTCCTGATTTGTCACCATTTGGAGGTTCTCCTGATAAATATGGATTTAGGAGTCCCGATGACTCTAAAATCAATCAATCTAGGCCTAAAAGATTCACCCTTGCCTCAAGCAGTTCTCCTATGCAAGGTTTGCTAGTTTCCAATCTCACCTAAACAACACGGCATAAGTTAAGATGTGGCCTCATGTGCAGTAAGCACACTCATTTTAACACTGACCATTCTTCTTTGTTTCAGATTTTAGCAGGAAACAATCTCGTGAGTTGGCGGATTTAGATGTGTACCCTTCTGCCATCCATACAACACCTGAAAGGAGAAAATTCTCGAAGAGTGAATGGGAGAAGTTCACCAAAGACTCCACTCACAAAGCTGTTCAAGAACTTGTTTTGTCACCAGATTTTAGCCAATGGGCTGCGGCTAATGCAGAAAGAATCACTGTAACCCCACCGTCCATTGGAACATCTGCTTGGTTTTAAATAGTTCTAATCTTTGCACTTTGCAGAGTTCATGTGACTGATACTACGAAATTTAGGAAGAGGCGCCATGTCGATGATGATTAGCCTTTGAATTTTTGATAGTTTAAAGCATGGGAGTCAATTAAACGTTGTATGATATGTAAGTAGGAGTGTGATATCATTGGTGGCTTTGCGTAGAGAAATTGATTCCATTCCAAATGGAAAGGGACTGCCTCGATAATTTCTGTTGAAATTGGACAAGTAATTAAATCATGTAATCTACTTGGGAATAGGATGGCAAAAAAGCTCAGGCCAGTCTCAAGTATGATTCGAAGTCAAGAAGTTAGGTTTGAATCGATTTGAGTCTTGATAACGCAAAAATGACAAGCTTAGGTCGGTCTCAAGTCTAACTCGAAGTTAACAAGTTAAGTTTGAATTGACTGAGTTTTGGATCAAGCTAATGCAAAAATGACGTCATTTTGTTTTTATAAAAGAATTAAAAATTTTAATTAGGCCTAAAATGTTAGAGCAACCTAATTTGACTTATTGTCATCCGTAAGTGTTATTATTTTATTTTAACATAATTAATTATATTAAAATTGTTTATTTTTAAAAAAGAATATAAAGATAAATTAGTAAAGTAAGAGATTTAAGTTTTAAATGATTTAACTATTTTTAGGTTGAATAAGGTTAAAAAATTTAAAAATGATGAAGATAGCTATTTTTATATATTGAAAATTTTAAAATTTTATTAAAAAAACTGTTAAATAAATATTAATTAGTTTATTTTAATTTTTATAAACTAATTAGTGTACAAAAAGTTGATTAATTAATAAATTTATCTATGTTTAACAACAGAGATTATTAAATTAAATCAAATCATAAAATTAAAAATTAAATTAAAAAATTAGCCGATTCAATATTTTCATTGATAAATTGGCTGAATAGATTCAACTTTTAAAGCGTTAAAACTTATATTGTTTTATCCCAATTTAAAATCGATTTTTAAATTTGAGTTTAATTCAAAATTTACTCAATTTAAATTGAATTGAATTAATTTTGTCTTCATCTATTGGTGATGGTGTAAAGTTAAATTTGGACTTGAACTTTAGTACTAGATGCATTTTGCTCTTAGCATTATTAAATTGCTTTAAATTTTCATTTTGTTATCAATTAAACCCAAAAATCATTAACATATACATGGAAAATAAGGTTAATTTGAGTTTAAGGATTTGAACATAAGAGCTTCTTCATGGACGTAACGAGGCTTCTACGTAGAGAGACTGGAACATCTCGGCACTTGTCTTAGCGACTAAGATTCTCCTGTGTTGCTTAGTGGATGACACCAAGCAAAGCTTATGCTCTTCTTTCTATGAAAGCGTGAAACCGCGTGCATTTCTCCACTTTAATGTCGGTTTGGTCATTGGTGTTTTCGTTCATACGGAAACTTCCCTACAAGCCTCCGAGTGCCCAGTCGCTGCCCCTTAACCATTTCTCTATATAAACCCACTCATAGGATCACGTTCTCTTAATTGGGTATTCGTTCAACTTGGTTTTTGGCCGTGAACGTTAGAACCAGCAACTACAGAGCGATAAAGGAAGGATCTTTACAGCAGAAAGCAGAGAAAAAGATGAGTTACTACAATCAGCAGCAGCCACCAGTTGGTGTTCCTCCACCGCAAGGTGTGTATTTTGGTATTTTCAAGATTTTGATTCTGGGTCCTCCTTTTTGTTCTTGAATTTTGTTTCTTGATGATGATCTTGTTTTTGATTTGTAGGATATCCAAAGGATGCTTATCCACCACCTGGATATCCAGTTCAGGGATATCCCCAGGGTTATCCTCCTCAGGGTTATGCGCCACAATACGCTCAGCCTTCTCCTAGGCAAGAGACTGGTTTTCTTGAAGGATGGTAAGTGTCTCTCTTCTCCGTTTCTTTCTGTTAATTTGTCATCTTGGTTGAATTTGAATCATACTGGCATGCCAATTGCTATACCATTCGCATAGTAAATTTTGTTTATGTGAGCTTCTAACATCTTGATGCCTTGTTTCTGGGAAGTTGTTTTCTTTATCTGCTTATGTTGGGATGAAGTAGATGCAATCTTCCTTTCCTTGGAAAGTTTTTTTAGAATATTAAGTCAAGAATTTAAGTTCAAGAGAAGGAAGATTAGTAATTGTTTGAAATTGAATGCTTTAATGATCTGTAATGAGAATTCTGATCGAATGATTGAGAATCATAAACGTTTTAATTGCTTGAAGATCACGCGAAAGAGAACTTAGAGCTTTAATCCCATTCATAAAGTGTTTTATGGTTACAAGAGTGCTGACTGGTTTCTTGTTTTCTTATATGCAGCTTAGCAGCACTCTGTTGTTGCTGCCTTCTGGATGCTTGCTTCTGAAGGGTCCTCTCCTCAACCAAGCAACAATTAGCGGCATTTTGTTCTGGTCTTCTTCTCTTGATGGCTTGTTATGGCCTAAGCAGCAATTCTATGATATCAGTATATAGCAGAACTACACCCCTGCTCATGTACCTGGTTTTATTAACAATTAGTGAACTGTTCACATCAAATAACTCACTCTGTAAATTTATCTTACTACTAAGTTTCTTGGTGCAGCTAAACTCAATAATTTAGCTGCTTTTCTTGTTCTTGATAAGGTTTCTGTTCTTTAGAGGGAAAGAGTGCATTGTGAATAAGTGGACACTTTCCTTTTACTATTGGATGATAATTGCTATTTTGGCATTTGATTCCATTGTTCAGGCATCTCAATATCACTTAGTCAATTAGTCAAGCTTCATATTAATTGCAAGGGAAGACTTAGGTCTCTTCGTTTTGGTGGATGTTGGAAAAAAGAGACCAGAAAGGACAAGGGAGAGCAAGAATTTGGGGTTCTAGGTGGACCAACTGGCAATGTCATCTGTTCACTTTAACGTGCTAAAGTCTCAACTTTGGGGCGTAAGCAAGACTTATCTTACTAATGGCAGTAATTGGTGGATGAATTTTGCTTAAAAGTTGCAAATTTATTATTTTATAAGGCTGTTTACTTATTCAATAAACCATATGCATTAATTAATAATTAAAAATATAATATGACCATTCAACAGTTACTATTTGGGATTATATTATTCGAAACTTGGCGTCAAATCTCAACCAACAGAAGCCAACATAACATATCCAACTCATCTTGTCTGTTTGTACGTTAGTTCTATTGGGGAAAATGATTTGCAGGGAGAATACAAGAACACAAACAAGACAAAAAGGAAAAGAGATTAGTTTCCATCAGCTTTGGGCATGCGCTTGAACTTGAAGTTATCAGCATATGACTTCGGCTGCATGACAAGACAAGCAGTAAGTACCACACCAAGAAATTTGTAGATCTAGGAACAAACAAAAATAAAACATTGGATTCACATGAATATCAAGAAGATTATGAGTTGTGCCTACAAGAATAAGCCAAGAATGTCGCCTAAGAGTCCTTTTCCCATCTGATTGGATATCAACAGTCAACATGGGACACCGCTTCACTAACAGAATCTTAAGGATGTACTTAAGAACAGTAATTCTATCTAAGCTACCAGAAAAACCTAGTAAATAGTCATACAATCTCCAACGTAATATCCTGCATAACAAGACCTTCACACTAAATTATAAACACTGTTACATGAGGAACAAAATTAAACAAGAATAATGAGACTATAAGGCAAACCAAAACCAAATTTAAATAACGAAACCTTAATCCAAGAAACAAGCATGTTTTGGACGACACATGATTAAGTTGGAAACTGCTGCAAGAAGACGGGGAAAGAAAATTTACCAACCTTCAACAGAGGCGTATCAGCGTATGACGCTTTTTAACCTGGAATGAGTTCAAGAAGGTACGTAAGCAAAAAAGGTATAAGCCAAAAAGAATATTGGCAGAATGACAGAGACTTCAAGTGAGAATTAACTTCATAAAAGCTGGAGTTAAGGCATCCTACAGCCAAAACAGGTAAAGAGGAAAAAAGAAAGACATCATCCACATTTCTTTAAGCAGTTAAATTACTGAAGATGAAAAGAAATTCATCCAAATTCACGATGTAATAAATAATAAATCAAATAATTCAAAACAACAAAAAAGACTCTTCAAATTAACGAATTTTTGACTCCCGAATACTCAGCTCAATAATTAATTCTTTATAAAGTACTTTCTTTTTATTTGCCAAATCAGACAAGAGCCGTTGGCGTTTTCCTAGTATTTTTCATAAACCTCTTTGAGATAAATAGTTCCTTTTTATGTAATTCCAAATGTAAAGTAAGTCTTCGTATCTTATTAGTGAAATTGACTATTTGAAATTCAACAAAGCCCTTGTTTTCTTGTTGTGAAATACCTGAAATTAATCAATTTTTTATCATAAAATGAACCCTCCCCCCTCATCTTTTTTTTTCAAAAACTTTTATTAATCAGTAATAATAACTAATGGAAGTGTTATTTATAATTAATAAATATTAATGAATAAAAGAACCAATAATGTAATATTAATGAATAAAATAATAAAAACTAGAATTGTTATTTAGAATAAATATTAACAAAGAAATAAAAAAACGACTAATGAATAATGCCAGTTCATTTGAATTTAGTATACACACTAATCTTCACTTCGTTATGAATTCCTAATGTTGTCAAATAAAATGTACTATTAATCAATCCAGTTTTTTTATTTTTTGTGCTAAGAGATACAAAAAGATGGTATATTTCTTCATTTACAAAAGAGAAAACTTTATACCTAAACATAAAACCAAAAAAAAAATCCGATTGATTGGTTTCTAGATCTAATTAATATGTGATTAACTTATATGTATCAAAATAGCATATAGATGTAAAACAATACATGTATAGGACCAAGGCTTAGCACATACCTCATAATTCCAACCATGTCGCTCTGCAAATTCCCTTGCAGCTTCTTCACTCTCAAAACAAAATCCAGCATCGCCAACATTCGCATAAGGGTCACCTGTGGACGTCCAACCCATCAGTGGATTTTCCCACCCACAGAATTAAGTCAGTTAAAAATAACTATTAACCATAGTTGACACCATAATCTGCAACAAGACCAGAAAAATATAATCTCTATTTACGACCTGCATTGTGTAAATGTTTCACCACTAAAATAAGACATAAATCATGTTGCAGAAAACTACTAGGTAACCAAACTTTCATTAGAGATACTATCAGCACATATGGAACTCCTTAGATATCATTATGGAAATTTTTAGTAATACAAGTATGCAGAGAATCGAAAAAGCTAATTCCCATAAACAATTCTTGGACATAACAGATAATGCTTGTCCTCAAAGAAAGAGGGGTTTCTTAGCATATAAGAACTCTTTTTAGGACATAAGGATTTTCCATAAGTATAAACAACTAGGAAAGTGGGATTTCTTAGCATATAAGAACTCTTTTTAGGACAGAAGGCTTTTCCGTAATTATAAACAAAAGAAAATTTGCCATATCTGCAAGTATCTCTAGAAGAATAATCCTATACATTTATCCAAAATAATAGGGTTTCCACCCTAATCCAAGGGTTTGTAATCTCTAGCACGAATTCATAAAATTAAGAGGACATACTTTTGTGTTGAAATAAAATTGATCTTCCACCTTCCAACTTTCTCAGCTCCTTGCTGCGATGCAGTTCTAGCTGGTGAACAAATAACTACCTGCGGCCAAGTCATAATCAAGAGAAAATACACATAAGGCAGAAAACTCAGGACGAAACCAAACCAAATGATGATACACAATTCAAAGTAACAAACTGAAATAAAAGACAGAAAAGAAAGGGTGAAATGGATTTTGTTCCAAACTTAAGAGATAAATGGGCATGTTTTGCAAATAAAAACTTTTCCTAACACAAAGTAGAATTGGGAAATAACCTGCCATGACCCTGATGTCGAAACTGAATTTAGCAAGAATCACAAATCTTTTTTTAAGTCCGATCTTCCTCAAACCTAAAGAATTCAACCCAGAAAAAGCCTGTCACTACATAATTCTGAAAACAAAGATGTTATAATTAGGTCGTCTTCCATAAGATCCAAATGCAAGGAGTTGCAAGTCAATCAAAATAAGGTTCCAGAAAACCACTTTACACTGACTAATTCTTCCTCTTTCCTTTCACATTCATTTTCTTTGCATTTTCAGTCAACACAATAATAATCACTTCCAGGGTCGCTATAAAAAGGGCTAAACGACTAAAAATACAAACTTTTGAAAACCTAAGCCATCAAACCATTCGAGCATCCCTCAAATAGTCGAAATCTTATAAAAACGCAAACTTTAACAATTAGCGAATTTCAATACATAGGTAGAAACTCAGCTTAAAAGCATATACATAAACATTCATAATATACCCTCCGGCGAAGATGCTCTTCGGGAATCCCGGAGACCATGCCGATCTCGCCGGGTTTAACCTCCACCAAAGCCTCCGATGAAGCAGAGAACTGTCTAGAGAGAGGACCCAGAAAAGCGCGGCCATTGTTGCACAACCGTTGCAGAGAGCTCGTCATCTTTCCGAACCCAGAAACGATGATCGTTTTCGTTACGATTGACCTGAAAGCAAATGGTAAAACGTTGCCAACGCCATTGCACCGGCACGTTCGAGACTCTCCCTATAAATTCTTCTCGAAATTACAGAATCCCCCTTATGATTTCAGGAAATATTATGAATGCCCAATTCATTGAGATTACACTATTTCACATAATCTGCCAAAAATAAAAAAAGATAATAAAATCCCTATTAAGTGAATTTATTGGTTTTTTTAATAGTTAAATTACACTCTTATCCATATGCCATGTGTTTTAATAATACAATAATGGAATAATCATAATCTTAATATTACTAATGTAAAATTATAAATAATAAGAGATAACAATTAATCGTATTGAAATTAGATCATCATCATCATCATCATTATCATACCCCGAAAAGTTCCGCAATGAAGCAGGATCTGGGAGGGCCTGATAGTACGCAGCCTTACCATTACATTGTAGAGAGACGGTTTCCAGTAAGCCCTCGTGCATATGTAACATGATAATAGTGATGTAAGGTATAAAGAATAAATACGTAAATATTGAAAGTACATCCATATACATATCTGATGAAGGTCATAATTTGATATTACCTGGCACCTTGTCAAGACCAGCTTTTTTCGGAGCAAGATACTCTAAGCGTTTGCCTTGGTCAATGCCCCAAGGGTGCGGTAATTCTATTATATTATGTGTCCATTTAAGGAATCTCCCCGTACACCTGAAAAAAAATATTATTTTTTACTTAATTTATAAATGATTTAAATTTTAATATATGACTTAATTTAAAATATTATTTTAATTTATAATTAAAATAAAATTGTTTTATTCATTTTAAATTTAATTTAACTCCAAATTTTAACTATTTTATTAATTAGTATATTGATACTCTCCTCATCATAAAGTTGATGTTTTTATTAGTAAAA
>JANITW010000234.1:59951083-59961723 GCA_027564335.1 Erythroxylum williamsii | reverse complement strand
GGACGATACGTTTCAGATTCTGAAAAGGTGTCAGAGGGCACACGCCGTCGATAATGATTAAATAAAGTACCCTCACGGGCTCAGCAAAGATGTTCGTCTAAACTCCCTTGATACGAGCTGTCACGCAATAATGGATACCGATCGATCGAGACACCCGACCGATCGATCCCAATGCGAACGATCGTGTGTTGTCTTTTAATACCCGACCAATCGAGCTTATTACGAGCTGTCTTACGGACGAGCTATAAGATCACGAACGAGCTATAAGATCGCAGACGAGCTATAAGACCCTTACATACTCCTTCGACCTTTCTCTTTGCTCAGACTCGAGGAGTAGGAGGGCTTATGGTCAGGTCGGCTAGCGTCTGCTCCATATATAAGGTATAATTTTGCCATAACGGAGGTACGTGATCATTAACCATAATCTTCTCCATTCACAACGATCCTTTCTACACCAAAAAGACTGACTTGAGCGTCGGAGGGGCTTATCGGGAAAAAACCCCGACGTGCCTTCCTTGTTTTGTAGGAACCTTCAAGCCGGAGCTCTTTTAAAAATCAGCCAACTCCATGGATCCAAACGACAACGTACAATCCTGCCATAACCTGGCTAAACTAAAATTTAATTTGTATAATTATTGAAAAGACAACAATTTCAACCATCGTGGCAGTTGATGGGACGATTTTAAAATGATGTAACTTGAAAAGATATTCAAATCGTTGATCATGGAAATACAAGAGTATAAAATAAAAGAAGAAACGTGAAAATTAAAAAAAAATCTACATACACTTTTATTGGAAAGAGCCTATCTACGACACATTGGTAGATTCGGTTATCTTAGGTGAAAAAGATTAATACCTCATTACGGAACTAAACCTCCATCATAACTCTGCAAACATATAACGTTTATTCTCGAGACACGTGAGTCAGCAAAATTGGATTTTTGACCAAAGGGGTGAGACTTCCAAATCTCTCCGCCGTCAGCTGTCATCGCTATTTGATAATATAAAAAAAAGGGAGGGTGTATGGGATTGCAGATGTTGATGCCATATAAATCTAGGGACAGCATCTTATCTATAATTATGGTAGATACCACAAAAATAATTTCTGAAACATATCGCATGCTTCCGCTGTCCCTTTCTTATGACATAGGAGCTGGTGCTGGGCATCAAGTCCAATTAAAGGGGGGGGAGGAAGATCAAGCACCGTGTATTTAGACGGGTAATTAGGTTATTAGAATTCCCAACAACCACTTGCTTCATTGTTTTCTGAGGGTAATTAGATTATTAAAATTCCCAACCCAACAACCACTTCCTTCATTGTTTTTTTATGGTTAAACCTAACTTCTCAGATGCTTTTGTTTAATCTAACTTATGATTGTGAAAGTGTGCTTCGGAGCTGGAAATTTACTTTTGAGGGCTAGACGACATATTGTACACACCAAATGCCCACGTGAACTGACCATTTCTATTGCCAAGCAACTTGATACAATACAGACAGATTTATTGAGTGTCAGATCTGGGCAAATATACATCATCTGTGCATTGCTCAGAGGCAGAGCCAAGCTACGCAGCAGCTTTTAACCTTCTCTTCAACTCCTTCCTGTAAACAATTAAACAAAAATTACTCGTGCCTTGTTTGAACAACTCTTTATGGGTATTACGGTGAACAAACAATTGGAACCATGCATGCTTACCCAATGAGTTCTTTGTCAAGGGATGAAGCAGACAAGAGACCCCTATTCTCTTCAGCTCTCCTCAGAAGATAAGGCAAGACTGTGTCGATTGGACCATATGGCAAGTACTTGCTAACGTTGAGACCCGCATTTGTCAACGCAAAAGAAAGTGCTTCGGACATACCATACAACTGAGCAAACTCGAGCTTTTGATTTATCTTTCCAATCCCCAAGTCGTGCGCTTTCGTTGCGGCCAATCTCCCTGAAGGATACATGAAAATTGAAATATCATCATTTATCAAGTTATGACCATAGCATATTCGTCTCCTTCATTTCTTTACCTGATTCAATATTATGAGTTGCGAGAACGGCTCCGTCCGAGCCATTAGCGATCCTATCAAGCATGAAAGAAGCACAATCATTGTAGCAATCATGTGTATGTCGAATGTCGTTATGGATTGGAGATTCATAGCCCAAAGAAGAGGCCAATTTGCTTTCGCTTGACATATAAGCTCCCCTGACTAACTTGAATCCCATAGGTACACCCATCTTGTCTGCAGCTTTAGTTACAAGCAACAACCTATCTTTCGCATCTTTCAAGTAGGCCTGGATAGTTGCATACACAATTGGATTATCATCTTTGTTGTATTGGATTGCTGACGTGTATGCGAAGTAATCAATGGCGGGCTGAATCGACGTGTGCTCTGCATCGATGGCTAAAGGAACGTTGGCCTCCAGGCATCTTTGGCATATTTTCCATAGCCTCTGCATACCTAATTGTAAATCATGCTCTGCCTGTGGGGTTAATGGTTCTGGCTCTTTTAGGGTGTGATACAAAGGACTAGAATCTGCAAAAATTGGAAATGTGTCATGTTTCCATGGTAAATTGAAAGAAGGGTCTTTTTGTTGCCACCTTAGCAAGTTACTAAGTTGCTCCAGCAGATTGAGAGGGCAAATCGCAGTGACCTTTACAGCCACAAAACTCACCTGATACAAAGTCAATATTATTAGAAATCTGCTTTACATAAATAACCTAATACGAAAGTGAAAAAGAAAAAAGACACATAAGCAGAGCGTAGGTACTTGAGGTAGAAGATGTTCCTTTAGAATTTTCTTTCAAAATAGAAGTTGTTGTCAACCAAGTCATTACGTTTTTTCTTTTTTAGTTGTGATTATTCAAACATAAAATTCTAATGGCGGCTGAGAATATTTCTCACAAAACATGGAATATTTTTCAGAAATATTTGACCGTGAAATCTCCAACTTGGTGTACTGGTGGAGAGGTAATTCATTTATAAAAGGTATATACCTCAAACCACAAAAGATAAAACTTTTTAAAAGTTTGGAGGAATATTACACCGCATAAAACCCACAACTTGCATAAAAGAATTCTATCGTCACTGATCAAATATTGCCCCAGATAAGTTCATGTGTAGAAGAATCTAGGTGGTAGTCGTCCTACATGTTGTCCTCATTCTTTACCCGTAAAATCCTACTTGACAACTTTTCCTTATTTCGGACAAGGATGTCTGAGTCTGACAAAGCTCACATCAAGCGAAAATGGCTAAAATATTTGGAGTGAAACCGTACAAAAGGAGCTCAGTGGGCCCATGACTTTTTTAAGTAAATAGCTTTCTTGGCTTGGCATTGTTTGCGGCTCATGCTTATCACGGTAGTGGTAGATTAAGAAAGGAGTGTCCCAAAATTTCCTATTCTATCAAACAAACTGGGATTCTAAAGAAACAAACGGAAAATTTTGGAAAACTGGAATTCTATGAATATCACATTGAAGACCAAAACCAAGAAATCTTAAGAAGTTTGAAAGCAAGAAAGATTAAAATTAGATCGAACAAACAAACAGCCAACAAGAGTCCATAAGTTGAAATCAATCTTACAGATGATCGAGGAAGCGACTTGGCAGCTTCGACAGCCTCAAGAAAACCTTCAAGATTCCTATCACAAGCCTCGTTGTCCCTTGAAAACTCGACAGCAAAATCCAACATCCCTCTCAAGCCAGCCTTGTTAAGTCTCATCACACACTTGCCTGCCTGCTTTATATCTTCCCCACCACAAAAGTGTTCATAAAACGTACGCCTTATGATGGCCAACACAACGTCACGCATGATACCAACCTCCATAAGCCTGGAATTCATGACCCACAAGCCGAAATCAACCATTGGCTCGATAGAAGCCAAGTGAAGGTTAAGCGACGCATGTAGAAGTCTTGAGGTGGGTAGGGTTGCAAAGAGCTTTTGAGGATCACTGAGGTCTAGGATTGGTGGAGGTCTGGTGATGGTGGAAACTGTTTCAACGGTGGTCGGTTCGGGCTTGTCGGTTAAGGTAAGAGGGGAGACGGCGGAGTAGGAGGAGGTGGTGGAGGAGGAGTTGAGTGGCCTGACGATGCAGCGGAGATTTTGAAGTAGTTTTGGAGGAAGGCGTTTGGTGGCCATTCACAGCACAGGGCTGAGTTTCGGAATCTTTGTGGTAAAACAAGAAATTGGTTTGAAGCTAAAGTTGGCTTCTTGGTGATGGCTCACAATGGCAGGAAGTGGGACTTTATAGGAAAAAAAAAATGTGACAGGCTTTAGTTTTACAGGCTGTAATTTGCTGTAGTATTTGATTTTGATGATGCCAAAATAGTCAATTGGCTTTAAAAAAATGTAGATCTGTCAATAAATAAATATATCACACTCTATAAAAATGATATTCTCATTTTTAGGGAGCCAGGGACCAAAACAACTTACAAGCAAGCAGCCGTCCAAGTCCCTTCGTAGAAAGTTCAAAACATATCCTCCTGACACTCAATCGCGTCAGCTCCACGTGGTCATTATGTGCTGTTGATGTCGAGGGGATAAGTGATAAGAATTAGGAACACCGCAGAGTGTTTCGCACGCGTTGTGAATTGAGTATTATTCTGAGATTCTAGACTTTGCGAATCTCCAATTGATTCGTAGAATCTCTTGTCTCCTTGTTTTATTATTAGATTCCACACGTCAGCATTCGGTAAAAGTTGTATGCATTAATTAGCTCCTAAAATTACCATTTCCTTACTTAATCTAGTTTAAAATATTTAATTTAGGAGTCAATTTCCATTTTGGTAAAATCCCTTTCTTTTAGTATGACTTTGAATCAAACACTGTAGTTGAGTATTTGCTTACAGCAGTTAAATTTTGAAGGTTAATTTCTATAAAAATTAAAAATCGAACAAGCTTGAAGCTCACAGTATAAAGGAAAATTAAAATAATTTATAAAGAGTTTTTTATTTATTTTTCATAATTCAATATTATTAAAAATCTTGAAATATAAGTTAGATGTTTTTATTAATTAGTTCAGCATCTTTATCTTAAACTTAATTGTCCCTAATACAAATACGGTAATTGTCAACTTATACGTCTAATAAACAAGATAGAGCGGCTGACCAATTAGAGTGCCAAAAATGACAATACCAGAAAACTTGAAGAGGAGCTATGCACGCTAAAGTTGAGGAAAGAAACAACAGAACTTTAGTTAAACTAGCAGACAGACTGCGCAAATGCGCAATGATAATTCATATGAGCACAATGCACACGTAATTTAGAATTAAAGAGTATATATATATTTATATATGTGGGTAAAAATATAATAGTTGGAATATTTAGAATGAATTAATAAGTTAAAATTAATAATTTAAAAATAAAAAAATTTGAAAATGTATAACAACAAAGAAATTAAAAAGATAAATGGATGAAATATGTCAACAAATATTGTAAAATTTATATAAAGAAAAATATAAAATAGTTTAGTAAAAGTTGACCGGAATATTTTGAGTGCACAGTTAAACAAATAAAGAGAAAACTTTTTTAAAAATGATACAAATATAAGGAGTTATGGCCTGATTATAATTTAAAATTTTAAAGAAGTTATGGGTGTGACAATCGTCACCTATGAAAAAAATGAAAAGTTTAAGGAAATAGGAGAGTATTTATGAATATATTATGTTATCAATGGTTAAAGAATATTGTTAAAAATTAATAATTGTGAATATGGAAAAATTAATGGGCAAAAAGTAAGTTAAAACATAAGAGTTAGAATATTTAAAATGAATTAATAAAAATAGTTAGTAAAAATAAGGAATAAAAATTCAGTTAAAAAATGATGAGTCACTGATGTGACTTATTAAGTCACGTATGACTGAAACTTAATCCTTAGAATTAACCAAAAAAATTTTAAAAAAATTATACAAAGGTAAGGAGTTATGGATTGATTATAATTTAAAATATAAGAGTTAGAGTATTGAAAATGAATTCTTAAAAATAGTTAGTAAAACTAAGGAACAAAAAATAGATTAAAAAATCATGAGTCACGAGTGTGACTTATTAAGTTACACCCATGATTAAAACTCAAATTCCTAAAACTAACCTAATCGTTCACTATTTTCAATTGAGTCACACAACTAAACATCACACCCGTTCCTAAATAATTAAAGATTAAAAAATTATACAAATGTAAGGAGTTATGGATTGATTATGATTTAAAATATAAGAGTTAGAGTATTGAAAATGAATTCGTAAAAATAAGGAACAAAAAATATATTAAAAAATCATGAGTCACGAGTGTGACTTATTAAGTTACACCCATGATTAAAACTCAAATTTTTAAAACTAACCTAATCGTTCACTATTTTCAATTGAGTCGTACAACTAAGCATCACACATATTCCTCAAACTAACCTAAAATTGAATGTTTTATGTTTTATTAATTTGTACCATTTTAAATGCTCAATTAGTTCTATGGATTAAAGCTTGGTTTTAATTTTTTTTCCCCACCTTTAACTTTGCTCCATTACAGACAAAATAAAAACCTTCAGATTAATGTTTTTGTTAGATATTTAGTAGTGAAGATTAAATTAGTAAGCAAGCTTATGGTAGATTCTTAACATGAAATGAATAATGAACGAATATTTACAACCTTTGAATGCTTGAGATAATGGAAAGTGGAGTGAGTGTCTATCACACTAGTTAATGGTCTTTCAATTGACGCACTTGTTAATTATGGTTATGCATGTGAAGAATAGTTTGTTCACGAATTATTATGAGTTTCAAAATCTTAGATTGTGTTTATTGAATTGATCTTTAATATCTTTAATTATTAAATAAGAAAATAATTTGGTCATTATTAATTTGTTTTTTTGTTTGTGTTTTCATAGTTTAGTGTTTTTGGTTTTGGTTGAGTACAATTATAGTTTAAGTATTGAGGTATTGTTGTCGTTAATTTTATCTAATTTGGTTTTTTTTATATATTGAAATTTGTATGAATGTTAATGACATTATTTTGTGAATGAAGGATCAAGGGCTATTAATATTCACTCATTTCATCAAGTTTGGAGACACAGACGAGATGCAGAGAAAGGAAGAAGAAAAGAAAATCAAAGAGAGTCAGTGAAGAAGAAAGGGTCTTGATAATTATTATATTTGTTTTGTGTGTGCACATCCGATTTCAAATTTATTTTTTAGTTCATTGAAAATGCTTTATTTGTGGGTGAAAATTTTTGCTTCTTAAATAGTTTTAGTTTGTTAGGTCATTATAGATTTTGGTTATTAGAGGAGATAGTATAAGCAAATTAAATACTTATGATAACAGATAATTACAGTATAGAATCTTCTTTTCGTTTTATTTATGTTTGACTTTAAGTTTTAGATGCGTATTTTTATCTCCAAACCTTTAAATAAATCACAATTCAATACTAACCAAATTTAAATAATTTAATTTTGATATATTTTTAATTATATATTTAAACTTGGTAGCACCAAACACCTTTAAAGTAATTCATGTTTTAATGATAAAAAATTTGTCATTACTCAAATATAAAAAGGGGAAAGGATAAAATTTCAAAGTAAAAGATTAGAAAAGCACTAAATCATTCTTGATTTTTATTTTCCATAATTTGAATTATTGTTCTAGCTCCTCAAACACTTTAGAGACCACACCATATTATCAAAAAGTTGGTAAAAAGAAGAACCAAAATGGTAATACCTTTTTTGTATGTCATCATAAGATAAAACACGATAAACATACATATTTATAATTTCATCCGCTTCTTGCGTGGATAAATGTACATTTATATCTTGAATATGGAAAATCATAAATTAAAAAATTCATTTTTAATCAATTAAATGAATAAAAAGGCAAAAAGAAGGTTATACATAATTATGTTAATGTTATACAACCTTGTTTAGTAGTAAGGATTTGTCCCCTCTGGAAAGAAGTTGTGACAGAGCTAAGAAGGGAAGCAATTGAATTCAAAATGGGTTGTACGGCATATTGATATAATGATCTCACTTATAAAAAATTTTATGTTTCCCTTTTCTTCATCTCCTTTAAACACCTATTTAAGAAACAATCATGAATGACACTATATAGCTTTCCTTTGAAGGACAAAACATAATGTTTTGCGACTTTTATTAATCTTAATCTATACTAGATTCAAAATTTTCAAATTGACAAAAGTTGTTACCTGAAGGACAGAAGTGTCAACAGTGAAATTGATAGTTTCAACGGTAACACGAGATCACAAGTAATACATGTCTTTAAACCCGTTTGTACCACCAAGAACAATAAACATTATGTAAATAAAAACAAAAACAAACACATACATACAAAGGCATTATAACAAAGGAAATACCTTAGTCCATGCGTGGAAATGTAAGGTAGTTAGTTTCCCAAATTTTGGCTAGTACATATGTATATTAAGGCTTTGACTCTAATCAATGTAACATCCACGATCAATAACCATATCAACCAGGGTTTTTTGTTTGATCTCCCAAACAGTCCTGGTAGCAACAATGAACATAAACAAATTTAATCGCAAGGGTGAAACGGTGAAATTTAAAAGCAGGAATAAGTAACAAACAAGCAATAGACATGCAAATTGCATTTACATTCTTTTATATAAGCTTCAACTCATTAAGGATTTCAGGAATTTTTTGAACAGAGCTGTTCTCATAAATTATTTTGTTCTTGAGAGTGGGAGACCATATCCTTATCTCATTCAAATTATGAAGAAGATGTTTATTGACCACAACAAATTCTCCATTGTATAAAAAAACCAATAAGGAAACAAAAGAAAATAGATGGAAGAATATTTAAAAAATGATGTCGTAACACGCCTTAAAATTCTTTGGCTTTAATTGTTGGAGGTATATGGTTCAAAGCACTTGTTATTTCCAAGAATTTGGCTAGTTGAAGCAGTTGACATTGGTGCAACAGGAAGTTAATTCCTCACCCCATTCACAGATATCATTTCCCTCAGAGCATCCCAGCTCCAACAACTAAAAGGGACTACATTCCACATGTCAGGCTGTAGGATTCCCCATAACTCAAATTGAAGTGAAGTAATCACGATATAAAATGATACATGGGTTCCTTGGAACAAAGGATATTTAAAACTTCATGTGAATCTAAATGTTAGATTCCTTTATAGCTCCAAAAACAAAAATTATGGTATTTGACAACTGATTTGAATAGAGACAGAAAAATCTTAAAAGCAACCCAAGGAAGATAGCAATATGTTGTGATTTTAAGCCTAACAGGTAGAATAAAGAAACTTCATAGGCAAACATTTACTTGCATCTACTAATATTTTTTTAATTTGAAACTGAATACACCTTGCTTATAGGATTAAATCATTAGCACCAAATAATTGATCTTCAAGTGACATTTAGTTTATGAATATTACATAATGGAAGACCAACTTTAATTATACCAACAAACTTGCTCCTTAGCACACATTTTTTCTCTTACATTAACAAAATGGTGTGTTATTATTTAGACTATTGCAAGCAAGTAAGGAATGAAAATCATTGGAAGACCACTTTGGTTCAGTTGGAGACTCCAAAAGTGTAGGATCTCAACCAACAATGCATATGCATTTGTAAGCATCCCTGCCAACACCTTCAATATTAAAAAACATAATATCTGCAAAATTAAGTATGCCCTGCATGTTGATTCTCAATTAAAAGATGTGATAAACAAAAACTTGAGGGGTTTCTCTTATGATAAATATTTCAATTAATAATGGTGTGGAGCAATTGGGAATGTGAACATAAGGTTCAAGAATTTTGAGTGAGTAGGTTTATAGACACTATTAAGACAACACAATGTCTCCCTCCTTTATCTAAACCGAGGTACATTAGACCAATACTCACCAAAATAAATGAATTTCTAATTATGTATCGAATGTGGTTTTCAGTATTATGGGTAAAGTACAAAATGAAAATTATTAAAAAAGAAAGTTCTTAATATGTAAGCAGTAAGAACTTGCTCTCACTCATTCTCAGATGTGTAGCCAACCCAAAGTTTGGTTTTATCCCACGACATGTAAGGATAACTCCATTCTATCCAAACTATTCGTTCAATTATAGGTATAGATGAGTAAAGGCATAGAAATCAATGCCACTTACTAATACTTTTGGTTCTGAAAATCATAACAACAAAAGAAACTCTAAGTTTAAATGAAAAGTCAAAGGCAGTGCATAAAAAAAAAACAAAAGTTAGTTTTTCTTTTAAATAAAAAAGATTGTTCCTTTCATTACCTTGGACATCTTTATCATTAAGGCTCATACCAAAAATAGTTGTAGTTGCATTTACACTACTTACTCAACAATCTACAAAACTGACATAAGTCAACCATCGGCTTATCAATACTAAATAACAAGTATCCATGACATCAGATTCCTTCCATTACAGTGACATAAAGGTTGAAGCGTAAATGTAGCGCCCCCTCATCGTAGGGTACACATCGGGAAACCCGAAAGTCACACCGACACGTATCCCACGATAAAAGTTCACTACCAGAAAATTTTCGCTAAAACCCATATGGCATCGCAGTAATCTAAAACCACAATATAACAGTAATCAATAAATTAACATCCAAAATAACAATTATCCAGTACAGTCATCCAATGTCAGAATAGACAAGTCTATCAGTCT
>JANITW010000234.1:59934455-59946510 GCA_027564335.1 Erythroxylum williamsii | reverse complement strand
GGCTATGAATTAAAAAGTCATAAACGTGCATGCAATCGGATATACTTAATAATACTTGTGAGTTGATGAAGAGAAATATGTTGTATATTTTATTCAACCATCATAGTACAACATGCAGGAAAAACATGTTCGTACATTTATCCTTAGTAGATGGTAATATGCATGTAGGAACACAAGGTAAGGAAAACATTTATCCTTAGTAGATGGTAATATGCATGTAGGAACACAAGATAAGGAAGAAAAAAAGAACAAAACGTAAGAAATAAAAATAAATAATGGTAAAGTCGTAGGTGTGACTAAGTATAAAGGAGCAATCTGAGTCATTCATGAAACGAACGGTGAAATGAAATTTCGTAATCGTTCATCCCATTAGTCCTTAATATATATATACTTAAAATGAGAGAAATTGGGTTCATAATGGATGACCTTAGGTTAATACTAGTCTATGCCATGAAAGCAAACTAGGAAGTATCCTATTATTTTATAAATATCTTTAAATATTAAGAGACGTTATTTTTGAAATAGAACTATCATTTAATTTATATAATAATTATGAATTTATTAAATAATATATTTAAGGTATAAAATATATAATAGTTATTTAAAATTTTAGCTAATAATGATTACAAAATTAATAAATACATTACTCTTAATATTTGCATGACTTAAATCATTACCAAACTTGAATATAAAAAGCGGGCCGGTTTAACAGATTTAACTGTGAAACTCTTAAATTAGCCAAAATTTGATTCAATTTTTAAATTTTTGGTCCGTTTAATTTTTATAAATTAATCTATTTTTATAAATTAAAATAAATCAACTAATTTTATTCAACAATTTTTCTTTTTAATTAAACTTCAAATTAAGGGTGATTTATTTTGATCATATTTTAAAATTCTTTAATTTTATTCAAACTTTAACCAATTTTATAGAAATATAACATCAGTTAACCTTTTAAAACTTTAAACATTTCTTAATTAAACTTGACAACTACTTTTCACTTTAGTTTCGGTATAAAAGAGTAATGAAATCAATAGACTTTTAAATACATGTAACATTTTTATTATTTTAAAATTAACAATAATTTTAATTTAATAAATTAAAATTTATTAACACTTGATACAACGTATAACTTTTGGGCCATTTTGGGCCATTAAGGTGGAGGGCAATGGATTAAAGCTTGAACTGACTTATTTCCAAATTGTCCTCGTTATTACTTATTACAGCGGACACGAAATCTTCGGAGTTTGAGACAAATCCTATTAAGAGTGAGAGAAGTCAAAGAGCCGTCATCTCCCAACAAACGTTGTCTCTCACACACAAAGATAAGAGCGACAAAGACAGCAACTTTGTTCTCAAGTCATCGTCACCTTTCATCACCCGCCCCTAGATCCATATTGAACCAGTAAAATCAAGTGATACCCAACTTCAATCTCTGCTTCTGTTCTGCTTTTGACCTTTTTGTTGGGGGCTTGTCAGATGAGAGCCTCTTTGTTCATGTTGGATGGTACGTGTCAACTGGACTCTGGATTTTTTACTTCATTGAGTTCGTTCGTTGCTCAAACTATGAAGAGCATCCTCTGTTAAACTCATCTGAAAATTTAGCTCTCCTCATGGTTCGGTTCTTGCCAGGTAAGTTGTTTGACTTTGGCACTCGGATGTTGCTTTATTACGTGTTTGGTTTTCTCCTGCATATTCGACTTCATTTTTTTTTTTAAGTTTCTGAAATGATTTAATATCAAGATGGCTTGAGAAATCAGAGGGGGTGGGTGGTTGGGAGAGGGAGCCTAAATCATTCATAGGTGTTCGCTAGTTGATCTACCATCTGGGTTAGAACTACCTCTGAGGTATCTTTGAACGCGTTAGATTGATATGGGAATGATTGGATCATTTTTTATAAACTTTTACCGAAATAATAATACTGCCAGTTCTGTTATTTGTTTATGTATCATGGAAAGTACCTGATGATTGGGAAAGTTTTGACTTTTATGGGAAAAACATTTTCCAGTTTGTTGCCATTGAAAGTTCTAAATGGAAATCATTAATTTATTCCTAGCATGAATCTTTCTACTTCTCGTTTGCTCTGAGCATTCTGACCATGTCATGAACAAATATGGAGCACTTTTGTTGTGACTCGTATTTGGTCAAGTTAATTGGATCTCCGTGTGTTGCATAATTTTAAATGCGGTGTTGCCTTGGAGGTAAAAGAGGAAAGCAAATGAGAGTAAAGAACAAATATAGGAAATCAACAACTTTTAATTTTGCATTGCAGGGAGCAGATGCTCATTATCTACAGTGGTTTGGAGTTTGGTGGGATTTCTACTTTTAAATCATCTGTACTCCCTTGTCAACCACAACGGTGGAAAAGGCGGAGATGTTCAGTTTCGGGCGGGTGATAATCCAGTAATTTGTGACCTTAAAGAAGTGGAACAGGAGAACATTCAAATTCCCCCACCTAGGAAAAGATCACCACGTACAGCAAAAAGACATTCTAGAAGGACAAACACACTGATTGATGAATTTCTTGATGAGAATTCACAACTTAGGCACGTATTCTTTCCTGGCAAGAAAGATGCTATAGGTCCAACGAAGAGTGCTAGCAATGATAGTTCCTACTATCACCCTGGGAGGATTTGGTTGGATACAGATGGGAACCCGATTCAAGCTCATGGAGGGGGCATCCTGTATGATGAAAAGTCTAGGACATATTATTGGTATGGAGAGTACAAAGATGGACCAACATATCATGCTCATAAAAAAGCAGCAGCACGAGTGAGTGCTACATATTCATTTTACCATATTGTGTTCCCAGTTTCTGACAGTCATTTTCCTCTATGAAAATACTATATAGAAATTGCAGCTGTGAGTGGAAATTTCATTGCTCTATGTTCTTTGAATTTGTGGGCCATTACGATTGATTAGCAATCAGGTGACCACATGCTCTTTTGATTATGATTCATCAAATATTATAGAAATTATAGATGAGCATAAATTTCAATCTTCTTTGAATATCTGCACAGTTGATTCCGGTTCATGAAATTCCTTGAAACCGTGCTGTTTTGTATTGGAAGTGAATTTTGTTTAACTCCTAACAGTTCAACAATTCACCAAGTTAATACCAACTCTGATGGTTAGTTTATGAGGCCTCTCTCCACTTTGACTAGAGAATTAATCCCATTAATAGTTGGTACTGGTCTGATTTTTGTTATCTATAAACTTGGTAGGATTGATTTTGGAATACGGTTTTGTTCTTTTTATTGGTTTTAGCCTCCATGTGCTGGAAAACAGATATAACAAAATTTACATCAACCACTATTTTTTTGACTGGGTAGTTGAGCTAGTGATGTTATAATGGTTCACTAGAAGTTGCTGGTATCGAGTTGTATAACTCTGAGCGGCTTTTTGATTTGTTTGTGGTAGTAATTGCATACTTTGGGGAAATTGAATATGATGGGGAAGACCGGAAAAACAATCTGATGTCAATATTTCTGTTCAAGGTCTTATATTTATTTCAGTTCAGCATGCAAATGAACTATTTGATCTACATCTAAGTCCATGAAAGGGTTAATTATTAATTTGATACCCTTATTTCCTTGCATAGTATCCTAGAAGTCCTACTGGGGAACATTTTTGTCCTGCAGAATTGACTAATAGGTATGATGACTTAGATTACATACTTCTATCCTTCTGTTTTTCTAATTCAAGATGTCAATATTTCCATTTATCTTTTTAAGAAACTAGTTCCTGCATAAGTTTCGGTTAGAGTGGATTAAGTGGCACCAATATTTGTTCTTCCAGTCCAAAGCTTCAGAAATCAGTTAAGTAAGCTCGTCTTTAATTTCAGAACTCTCTCCCAACATGGATAGGCAAAATACCAGCAGGCATTGCTACTGAGTAGGAGAAAATCTTTTTGCTAGCTAATTACTTTTATCATGCATAGAAACTTCATCCATACTCTTCAAAGTGGTTGTTCTGGACTGTGTGAGTTCAGGCATTTCCATTGGATTTTGAAAATCTTTTAAATGATTCTTTTGACACGTATGTACATGTGAGTCAAATCAAAATGCACTTTTCTTTCTGCCAAGGAGATCAAAATGCACTTTCAAGCATTAATATTTAAAGTATGATATCAGAAATTTTCTTTTAGTCTCCTACAAAATGTATAGTTATCATTAATTTTTTTATGCTAAGAAAATACTTTTACTGTGTACCTGAGCTTAGTATTCTTAACAATGTTATGTTTTACTATTATTCTTGTTTTCACCATGTGTATAGCATGAAATTTAAGTCCTTGATTAAGTAAATATGGACTTTTGTGAACTCTGGTTTAGGTTGACATTATAGGAGTTGGTTGCTACTCCTCTAAGGACCTGTGGAGCTGGAAAAACGAGGGCATAGTGCTTGCAGCAGAAGAGACCAATGAAGCCCACGACCTTTACAAATCCAACGTACTTGAGAGGCCAAAGGTTATGTATAATGAAAAGACAGGGAAGTATGTAATGTGGATGCACATTGATGATGTCAACTACACCAAAGCTGCTGTTGGTGTTGCTGTAAGTGATCACCCAACTGGTCCTTTTGATTACCTATACAGCAAGCGGCCGCATGGGTTTGACAGCCGGGATATGACAATATTCAAAGATGATAATGGTGAAGCCTATCTCATATATTCCTCTGAGGTCAATAGTGAACTTCACATTGGACCTCTCACTGGAGATTATCTAGATGTCACACATGTTATGAGGAAAATTCTTGTTGGAAAACACCGGGAAGCCCCGGCTATCTTTAAACATGGAGGAGTTTACTACATGATCACTTCAGGGTGCAGTGGCTGGGCACCAAATAAGGCCCTAGCACATGCAGCCAAGTCAATTATGGGTCCGTGGGAGACTATGGGAAACCCTTGCAGTGGAGGTAACAAGGTATTCCGACTGACGACTTATTTTGCGCAAAGCACTTTTGTAATACCTTTACCAGGATTGCCTGGTTTGTTCATTTTCATGGCGGATCGGTGGAATCCATCTGATTTGAGGGACTCACGGTATGTGTGGTTGCCCTTGATAGTTGGGGGGCTGGCTGATCAAACGCTTGATTACAATTTTGGATTCCCAGCTTGGCCAAGAGTAACAATCTACTGGCATAAGAAGTGGAGGCTTCCTTATGGGTTGAGTGTACTTAAATGACATGATTGTTAGCAGGTTTAGTGTACAATATGTTATGGCATTTGCTAATTCTTTCACAGGTATAGGTTTTCTTTAAAAGCATTTGCTTTTAACCAATATCTCTCTTTGTTCAAGTGATGCTAATATTAGCTTTGAAAAGGCCAGCTCTCTTATGCGTTACCATCTCATTCTTGCAGGGGTAAATTAACTAGTTTGATAGTTATAGTCATGAGTGTCAGATGCAAAAGGTTATCTTCCCACCATATAGACTCTCTAAAGCAAGAATTAATTTTTTACAATCCTTCAGGTTTAAGCTGCTACATTCCAATTTGATTCGAGTCTGGAACAAGTTTGAGGTTTCTGAAGCTTTGCTGCTGGACTATACTGGAGAAGGTTGATTGGCATTAGGCAAGTGCTCTTGCTCTGCCCCTTCACACAAATACACACAACTTGGCATGAACTTCTGCTTCCTCGCCTGTTATCAGGAAATCCAACTGACTTGACTTGGCATAATTCAATGAATAGCCTGGTCACTTTATTCAAATGCATTTTAGAACTTCTCTTACAAGGTTATAAAACTCTAATTTAAGTAAGTTCTATAAAAAGATATATAAATGAATCAGAAGTGGTATTCAGAATAAAGTCAGTGCCACTGACAAATTGTTTCAAGTTGGAGGACTGGCTAAAGATGGACTGGGTTTTTGCTTGGAGAGAATAGCAATGGAAGGGACCAAATTGCCTCTGCTTTGCTTCCATCTTCTGCAAGATGTTTTGTTTCTTTAGTTGGTCAAAAGCAAAAGCAGCAGCAGACTTTTCAAACATATGCTGCAAGACACGGTTTGTCCTAACGTTAAATCATCAAAATTTGTGTTCTTTCTGTTGATTGCTCAGTTTGATGTTAAACTGTAAGTGGCACAGTTTTATTTTAGTCTGCCAAATTGATTGGTGTAGCAAGAAACGCCTTAGGTCATGGAGTAGAAATAATGAAGAAAAAAACTCAACCGGAATGATTAAAAAATTCAATTGGATCGATCAATTTAATCGTAAAAATTTTAAACCGATTAATTTTTGACTCGATATATTTTTTTAAATGAGATCTAATACAACCCTTAAATTTTAAAATAAAGTCTAAGCTAAATGTTATTGTCCGAGTGAGACATGGGCATCTTATTTAATTAAAGACGATGTTGATTGATATTTCTATTATATTAACACAATAAGACTGCAAAGAGTATGAATTTTTATGGTCATCTGAGATGTGAAGAGGAACACTAAAAAAGATGCTGGGAGAGACCCACTCCAAATGTCCTAATTAGTGTAAACAAAAACCTTAAATTATTAAAGATGTGAAGAAATTGGGATTAAATACTTTAATTTGCTTAGGCCATACCAAAATACTCCCTAATAAGGTCACTTTATACCTGCTTTTTGTATCAATTGCAAGCTAAGCCATGAGTCAACATGTAATGGAAGTCAAAATTTTGAAATTAAAGAAAAGCTTTTAATTTTATCCAAAAAAATGATTTTTCCCATTAAAAATTATAATTTTTAAAATTTGATATAACTTCAATTTGGCCTACTCAAAATTCTAAATTGAGTATATTAAAATTTTTGACTTGAATTATAATATAAAAGAATTTTATTCAATGTATCAATTATCTAATGACAAAATTATAACGCATTTTTAATATAAAATTGAAAATGTTCAACGTATAATTAAGACCACGTTATTTAAAAGTCAATAAGTTGTTTCAGAACATAAGATTCTTCGCTTTGTAAGAATTAGAAGAGTGTCGTCAATAGTTACAAATAGTCTTTTTTATTTTTATAAAAACGTTACTTTCGTGACTCAAACTTATGACCTTTCGATTACAAAGGAATAATTTTACTAATTATTCTAAAAATAATAATTAGAATCGTAAAGAATTCCTTCGCCACTCTCTCCTTTATCCAGCCAATACCATCCCCCCACATCATCACTTCATGCACATGCTAAAGAAAATCTTCACACGTGTAAACTTTTACCTTAAAAATCAGAAAAAAAAAAGAGAAAAAGATATGAGACTGTCATGATCATTAGGGCCTCCAAGCACTAGCCCACACAACGGGGTGGTCCTTCCAACACAGGAATATTCCACCATATTCACATTGTGTCGTTGACCAACCCGGCTTATACCTCCTCAACAAGGCGCGTACGTCGTCCAACACCTCGTCGCTGAAGACCACCGGAATGATGCCTCCGGCATGCAGCCGTCCTGACCACCTCGCCGCCGTCTCCCTTCGTTCCACAGACTCTGATGGTGGACATGCTATTAGGTCAACCATGGCCCTCCCTGCTGCTCTTTCAAGCATCAATCTTTCGTTGCTTCTTGTTGGAAAGCTCTCGTCTAATGAATCGAAGTAAACCCTAAACCATCTCAAGCATTCATGAAAACCGTTAAGAAACTCTAACCCATCAACACCCACCTCGAGATTAGCTTCTTCTTCTACGATAGTGATGATTCTTGGCTGTAATTTTCTGAAAGTCGATATAACATAGTCTCTGCGATTGGAAACAGAAGTGATCGAGTGCAAAGCTCCGATGCAGTTGATGGCCAAAGCTTCATCGTCTTTGATGTCCAATTCAGCGAAGTTTAGGTCACTTAGATCACCTGCGTGGTGTATGATGTTGAATTTAAATGGAACACGCATAAGCCTGGCAAACTTTTCTATTCTCTTTCCAATTTCTTTCATTACTTTTCGAACTGCGGCTAACCCTCCATTGCTTGGAGTAACTACACTGGTTTTGGAAGTCACGACGGTGGTTAGCCTGAGCTCTGATGTCTCATCCGTGCGAGTCGCCAGGGCTTCGAGCAAAGTTGGCCATTGGGTGCAATATGTGTTGCTAATATCAATAATATGCAACTTACTTTCACCTTCAAAAGCTTCCATTATTGCACCATTACAAGAGACGTGACCAAAAGTAGTCCAAGGACTCACCTCTTGAAATTTCAATATCATTCTCCTCGTGGACTCAAAAGAACATATTTTATCAGATGATGACTGTAAAGTACAGTAATACCTCTCGCCGGCGTCAGTCATGCGGCTGAATAAAGCTTGGAGGAAGTAAAAAGCAAGCTTTTGGTCGGCGTCGCCGTAAGGAGAGCCAAGTTCGTTGAGTATCCACATCAAATGTTGGACACGAGCACTGTTATTATCGGCGATGGCACGAGCAGCTTCCAGGAGGACATCCGTGGACCACTTTCCGGAGAATTCGAAGTTCAGGTCACAAAAAGGAGAGGAAATGAAATCGGTGGAGTCCAGAGGAGGTTGAGCAGTTGTGGGGGTGCTAGTGTTAGTGGTGGTTGATGTGGGGGTGTGTTGATGTTGTTGATGGTGATAAGAATAGTAATATTTAGAAGAAGACGACGAGAAGTCTTCTTCATCCATGAAAAAGTTGAAGCATTCTTCGTCTTCTTGTCGGTAGCGATGATGGTTACGGTGATTTTGTCTCGAGGATCTGGAGCTACTTGAGGTTCTGCTTGTAGAATTGAAAGACTGATCAGATTGTTGAAGACCGACTAACCTAAACAGGGTATCCATTTAACAGATACAGAGACCCACATCAAACATAAAACCTCTGGATTGATGATCTTCGTTGGAAGGAAGAAAAACTGTGGAATTGGGGTAGAGAAATGATTAAAGTTAGGATCTTTCTTTCAAGTTGGGTTAAGCCATGGAACTTTTGATAATTAAGACTGGAACAGGAAGAGATAGAAAAAAGAGAGAGACAAAGAGAATCTGATAAAGGGGAGAAGAATCCATGAGAGTATAAATGAGCTTTTCTTTTGTGTGATCGATGAGAATGTAGGAAGTGGGCCATTGGGTTTCACTTGCATAGTTCAACATTCTTTACTCTATTACATAAAGTAGCATATCATAACCTAGGAAAGGCAGATAATTGAGTAATACTGTTTGACTGGAACTCAAAAAAGAGATTGAAGTTAGACTTGAAATGGCTAATGTTTAGCAATATGGAAGTACAAAAAAGATAATGAAAAGATACCTAAACCTGTTGCACTTATTATGCTGATATTAAAAAAAAAGATCGGGAGGCAATTAACCGAAATAGGATTATAACACTTTAAATAAGAATTTAGATCTTCTGTTCAATATTATAATATTTTATTGTGTTCAATAAATCTCAATCATTTATTTATGTGAGTTTCATATAAATTTCGTGTGAATCTCATAAAATAAATGGCTGAGATTTTATTTGACAGAATAAAACAGAATAATATTAAACAAAAAAATCTTTTCTCCTTAAAGAGAGCTCCATGGAAGAGTTTGATATGGGTTTTAGGGGAGAGTGAGGTGCAGGCGTGCCAATTAGGCTTAGAAAGAGATGGTTGTATAGTAATTAGTAATGCTGCCGGCCGGCGTGCATATCATCAGGAAACCCACTTCCCAATACATTCCTTTGCCTCCTGATCCCTCTTCAAGCTCTGCCAAAATTCCTTTCCTTTCCCTACTTTGTTTCCTTATTTTATACTCCAACATAAAACCATGCATCACCTATTTATGTCATTTAATAATAACAAGTAATACTAATAATAATAATAATTTCTAATACTTAAAAAAATTCAACCAATTTGACAAGTTAAATCTTAAAAATTTTAAACTATCTAATTTTTCAGTTTTAATTTTAATTTTTTGGTTCAATTTACTTTAATAATTTTGTTGTTAAAAACTAATCAATTTATTAATTAATCGATTAATTTTTATAAATTAATAAGTTCTTATAAATCAATTAATTTTATTTAACAATTTCTTTTTTCAATGAAATTTAAAATTCCTTGATAGACAAAGGACAATCCTTTTTATAATATTATAAATTCTTTAATTTTATTTAATTTTTAACCGATTTTATAACAATCTAATACCGATTAAACCTTTTAAATCGTAAATTTCTTGTTTTACTGATTTGACTTTCAGATCAGTTATTAAGATTAATGTCGATAATTTCCCTTATTCAAAATCTAGGGCATGCTTGGTCACTTTTCTAGCATACATCACTCACTCTTCAATCCATTTCGTAGTATCTATATTTCACAACCAAACTATAATTAGCTGGCTCCTCTATCTTCTCCAATTTCATGTCATACAATCTCCCAACTCACTTGACTTGCCTTGTCTTCATGGCCAAGTCTGCTCAATATCATTGCACCCCCTACCGCACTATACACAACTTGATCTTTTGTTGTCTTCACTTTCTTGTCCTTACCTAAAACCTTAAATTCTCTCTAGAAGCAGCATCATCACATTACATATTTGATTGGCCCGTATACGTTGAGAGAAAGAGGGAGGGTCGTTGGCGTACAAGTCTATGCATGCATATATTTGTAGCATTTTCTACATACATGTGTAATTCCACAATGGAAGATCGACCATAAGAGCAGGTTGGGTCAGTGGTCCAGAATAGATAAGTGGGTATGTCTAGCTTTTTTATTTTTGTGTGTTCAGCTAAATTAGCTCTGCATATCTTTTGTTTTCTTCTATTTGGCAAGCGTCTTGCTTGTTGCTTCTTGTCCTTGATTTCCTCAACTAATGATTAAGAGATTTTCATGTGTGAATCTGCTTTGTTTTCTTGTATTGTATGTAGTCTAGAGAACTGAGTTTAGGGTAACTCGCGTTCCTCAGACATCTCCATACGAGTTAAGCTATCGAAGTTATAGTAATGGATATGGTAAAACTATACTTCCCAAAATATATACTCACACTCTCTTTGTCATGCACTTGCTGTTCCAAAAGTTAAAAGAAAAACAGAAAGGATTATTGCACGGTTAATTTATTATATTCATGTAACAACAACAACAACTACTACCATACGCTAAAAGTTTCATTAAAACGCAAGATTTAAAAAAGTTTCGTAATACATAATCTTACCCATATCTAATAAAAAGGTCATATTATATGCATATAAGACCTAAATTGTTAGCTATAACTCATTTACATATTAAAAAGACTTAAATTTTTAAATGGATGAAATAGAAAATTACAATATGGGCGAATTAAATAAAAACTATACTAACACAAAAATATCAATTTTATTTCAATTTTCCCATCTTTTTAAAACTTCTAATATTCTTGTAAAATTCTTATTTATTCATATTTGGATTGTTTATATTTTAAATATAAAATTCTACTCAATTTTACTGTTTACTAAATAAAAGTACAAAAATATTATTCAAAAATTAAAAGTTTTAGTTTGTTGTAAATATAAAGTAGAGGTTAACCCCGTTAATCATTAACCCTTATCAATAGCCTTGTTCGGATGCAGCGTTATATAAATTGAATTCATTCATATCAATATATTTAATAAATAAATTTTATGTTTTTCACTAAATCCTATTTATCATTCTTATAAATAATTCTAAACTCTATAATTTAAATTTATTAATATATTTTATAAACAATTTTAAAGTTTTCATATTTATGTATCTTGAAAATATTTTTATAGTTAAAATAATGGGATAATCAAATTAATTATATCAAATAATATTAAATAATTTAGTATTATATACTTAATGAATAGTAAATCATATTATGAAAAAATAAAACAAAAATAATTTTTACATTTTTCATAAAATTAAAAGATTAAAAGAAGTGGAAACTACTTGAAGACATTATGAGGATGTTATTTCTCAAAAAATAAATTAAGAGTCATGTGGGCCTAAGTATTAATAAAAAAACCATCGTTGTAGATACAATGCCCCTTCCTCGACTGTACTATAAATCTTTTTTTAATTTGGCATATTCAATGTTTTAAAAATTATATCAAAAATTAAACTCGTAAGACACAAATTTTAAATTTTAAAAATTCAACTGGTATTAGGTCATTCTAAAGTTGGATA
>JANITW010000234.1:59870390-59881855 GCA_027564335.1 Erythroxylum williamsii | reverse complement strand
TAATTCATATATATATATATATATATATATATAACCACACATGTTGGATTAAATCCAACATCTTAGTTTAACGGCTGTTGAAATTTAGAATTTTAAGTTAAAATTTACATAATAATATTGAGAAGTTCAAACTTTAGATTTAAATGTTAATTCCCGTTTAACTAAAGTCGCTGACTTTATCAAAATGATAAAGAAGAATGAGATATCGAAACCTATGAACCAAATTAGAAAGAAGAAACATCAAAGAAGTGGCTATCCTAAATAGTGAATCCCCGTCCGATCACAAGGCGAACTGGCAAACACTTCATCCACACTTCTCGTCCCATTCTTATCTTTGCCTGAAGATCTACGATCAGCTCGACATTTGGAAGAAGATTTTGATATCCCAAATGCGTTCTTCAATCTGCTAATCCAGCCTTTCCCATTGCTTGTTGCACTGTTAACGCACGAACGCCTTGAGCTGACTGACTTTTCTGTGATGCCTTCTCCTTTAAAACCGAATCGGAAAGTAGTGGCAAAAGAAGTCGACCCGGTTTGACCCCTCTCTACCTTGAGCTCTCTCGGACCGTAGTGAAAACTAGCTGACCTCGACGACCCCATTACACTTCTCTCTTCCCTCTCCTCGAGCTCATACATACCCTTCTCTGGTGCCTTTATCTCCTTCTCAGACTCGAGCAACAGCTTCTCCATTAAGCATCTCTGCTTCTCAGACTTCTCCAATTGTTTTTTCATGCCAGCAAGCTCTTTCTCCAAGCTCTCTATACGTGAGTTAGTGGCCTCCATTTCCGCTTTGAGTTGGGCTGCTTCTATTGTGGCAGCGTCCCATTGGAGGAGTGAGCCTAGGGTCACGGAGGAGCCTCCTCCGAGTACGACGTTGTCGTGATGATGATGGTTCCCGTGCTTGTCATGGTTAGTGCTCGTTTTGATGATTGCCCGGCGGGTGTTTAGTTGCTCTATCAGCATGGCTCGGACTACAAATCTTAGTGGCAATCTTGGATTTTGCACTGCGTGCATGAGAAGAGGTTGCGAGAGCTTGTCGCAATTTATCAAGTTGCATATCTCTACTCTTTGATCTTCGGTTATCTCGCCACTATGTTCCTGCATGTGAATTATAAGCCCATTGCTAAACCTCATATTAATGTAGATAATGTATTCGGTAAGTTTAACTCAAGTTTATGTTCACAGGCTTTGGGTATTGAGAGGAGAAAGAGCTTATGGTATCCTTACCTTGATGTAAAGGTCAATAATCTTATAAAGCATATCGTGGCTGATGAACCTGCACTGCATAGACTCGGCGATGATTTGAAATTCCTCGGCCGGCAAAGCTATAACCTGGACAAGACAAGCGTCGAGATCCTCACTCTCATCCGACAAATCTAACGCTTCTAAGCATCTGCTAACGAGAAACGCCGTCGCCTCAGACTCAGGAAGTAGACGTAAACAGTAACGGAATGTGATCAACGTGAGCTCTCGGTTGACGGTGATAACCCGGCGGAAGTACGTCTCCGTTAATTGTTTCAAGTTGTCGTCCCGCTTACCTTTACTCTGCGTCATCTCGAGCAAATCCGCCGCCGTCCGTAACGCCGCCACGTTAAACGGCGTTATGACGACGTGGTTCCCGTAGCAGTAGTCAGCGATGAGGAAGAAGGTGTCGGCCGTTATATTTAACGGCAGCGTTATCTGGGAGAGCTCCGTTAGCTGACGCTTTAAATAGCAGCTCCTCGAGATCAGTGGCTCCTATATCCATAAAGAAAGCAAAGAGAAAAATATTATAACTGGGCCACAACTTTTTACTAATTACTAAATCTTCCAATCTTCAATTTTCTTTTATTCAATTATGCCCAATTGAGTCAAGCATAACTATGTACCACGTGACATTTTATTTTAAACTTCGAACTTAGCTGACCTTAGTCAAATAGGTCTCATTCACTCAAATGCTTTCCTATAACAAGAGAACAGCAATCATTAGAAAGTCCTAAAATCTTAAGGTGTAGATGAGTTAGTAAGAAATTATTTTGGTTTAAGTGAGTTGCTTCCAATCATTTTTATGTATATAGCAGTTTAAAGCTTAGAGTCAAGATTTTACTTTTTGTAAAGGACTTATTCAGTTCGAGCGGGAGTTAGTCTAATAGTGGATGACTTAAAGGTGTCTTTTCATAATTGAAATCCTCTTAAATTATCTCGTGAGTAACTGAAAAAACAAAAAGATCTTCCAAGAACTAGATTCTTGTTATAAATGGTATGGCAGAACATACCATTCATGCCTACTTGTCATTGCAATTTAAGATCTCGATCTCTTCTACTTAGCAATCACGCATGGCTATGGTCATGGTGGAAAAGTAGGAGAAAGAAAAGACATGAACTTTCCAAACTGTTTGATCAAACAATGCCTGTATTACATAATATTACTCTGGAAGAGTGAACTGACCTTGTGCAGATGAAAACACGTTCCTTGAACGTATATCCTGACGTCTGTTTTCTTCCCAGTAGCCAGAGACCTGTAACAGTTAACAAATACTCATTAAATTCCCTAAGAAAGCAGAGAAAGAGAGATCTCATGGTCTGTAATCTCTACCATGACTGAACTCTGGAGTGGAGAGGTGTAGGAGGAGAGGACGGAGATGGAGAAGAAGAAGAATATTCATATTCTTCCTCATAGATGGTGTCTACAACCCCTAGACGATCATTCCATCTGCTACTCATTCTTGGGTTTTCTTCCGTTTTTTTTTTTCTAAGTTCAAAACTTCTGTTCTCTATGGTTGTTGAGAGAAATCACAGTTTTCAAAGCTCTTTGAGATTGAATGCCATTGTTACTGCCATTAGAGAGCTCTGAGAGAGAGTTGGAGAGGGACGATAGAGAAATTTACGGGATGGCTTATATAAATGCTGCCATTAATTTACTCCTTTCAACAAACCTTTGTGCTTCAATCAAATATATTCTGGATTCTGACTCAAATTCTCTTGGTGGGATTGTTATGGAAATGCGATATACACCTCCCTTTTTAATTTGCATGTCAAGCAAAATCACGTAGATTCTAAGACATCTTAAACTACTGACCTCGGAGAGTTGGGTTAAGAGTGTTGGATCATGTGTTCTTTACTTAACCTTGGACTGATTCACTTGACCATCTTAATTTTAGCCATGGGAATCGGGTTAAGGTCAAATCGTGGGAAACACGGTGTGTGTTACTTCACCTAGTTTCCGGGATCATAATATCTTAGAGCCTATATAAGAGGTTCAAACTTCAAACTCAAGCTTCTTTATTAAAAAAATAAAATAAAATATTGGTTATAAATATTATTTTAAAAATCATACCATCTTGGTTTTAACGTTCTTTTTTATTTCATTTTAATATGTTATTTAATTGTGAGGTAACATGTTTAGTTTATTAAATAATTTATTTAAATTATATAGTTTGTGATTTATTATTCGTATTTAAATATTTTATCAAATGCATACTAAAAATAATAAATTGCGAATGATCTTGTTAAAAAATTTACTAAAATGAGGTTATTTATATATTCATTTTTTAAGTGTTTAATCCAATAGATTATTAGTAGTGTATTTATTTATGCAACTTTTAAAGCGCTTTATATAATAAATTATTGAGTTAATTAAAAAATTTCAAAGTTTATTAATTTAAAAATAGCATTAAAATATTCTAATTTTTAATTTTTAAAAATAATTCTACGTTAAATTCTCATATTATTGTCACGTGACTGTAAAATATTATATTTATGCTATCTATGAGTTTTATTATTTCGTAAATTAAAAATATTAAAAGCCTAAAATTATTAGAATATAATTTTTAAAAGGGCTTTTTGAAAATCCGCAATCCATGAAAATGAGAAAGAATGGGCTTTTTAAGTCCTGCAATACAAAAATCCAACTTGGCCCAATTAAACATACAAAAACCCTAATCCTTTACCTTGCTATTTATAAGCTGAAAGGCTCCATTTCTCTGAAGGTGATTCCTCCATAACCCTAACAACTCACACGCACACAGAGCCACCATGAAGTACAATCCTAGGGTTTCGTCTTCCCGCCGCAAGAACCGGAAGGCCCACTTCACGGCCCCTTCTTCTGTCCGCCGTATCCTCATGAGCGCTCCGGTCTCCGCTGACCTCCGCCAGAAGCACAACGTCCGATCCATGCCCGTTCGAAAGGACGACGAGGTTCTGGTGGTTCGCGGGACCTACAAGGGCCGCGAGGGCAAGGTTGTGCAAGTGTACCGCCGCAAGTGGGTTATCCACATCGAGCGTATTACGAGGGAAAAGGTTAATGGCTCCACTGTCAACGTGGGTGTCAACCCGTCCAAGGTAGTGATCACCAAGCTCCGCCTTGACAAGGACAGGAAATCTCTTCTCGAGCGTAAGGCCAGGGGACGAGCCGCCGCTGATAAGGACAAGGGCACTAAATTCACTGCTGAGGATATCATGCAGAATGTTGACTAAGTGAAGAGCTTTGGTGAAACAATTTCTCATCTTGTTTGAGGGCATTTACTGATAGGATGTATTTCGTTTTTCTGAGGATGATCCTTTTTCTGTGAAATTAATATTAACAGTATTAAGTTTTGGATGTGTGGATTATTTACGAAGCTTCTCATTTGAATTGAAATTTGTTACTGTTAAATCTCATGATTTTTGAAGTCTCCCCTAACAATTGTTTAGCTTTTTCCTGTTTTTTGTTGTTAGATTGTGATAGTCAATTTATCCTGATTTGTTCATCTGTATACTTAATGGTGAATCTTTTTCGGGTGAAGGTTAGTTTTTGAAAAATTGTTATGAGAATACTCATCGAGTGTTTATTTCTATATGCAGTACACTCTTTAATCTATGCAGCTAAGTGGTCTACTCTGTCCATTTATTTCCAGTTGAGTGATACGTATTGTTCGGTATGTGGGCTATAAGTATTTCTGGTTCTATACAAGTATTGTGATTGCACAAGAAAGGTTATCTTGCTTACGTAGATACTCTTTTCATGCATGCTTTCTGGAATCAAGTCATTTGCTTAATGCAGATCTTGTAGGCGTTTTTTTATATTGATTTGATGTAAATATTATACATAATGTAAATATTAATTCGGTATGTATGTGGCCTATTGAAAACAGTCTCTCTACAATGTAAGAGATGTAAGAGTAAGGTTGCGTACTATCAGGTTCCTTAGATCCTATTTTATTGCGGGACTTCGGGATATGATGATGAAGATGACAATTATACATGATTAAAGGCACTAACAATGACTATCATCCTGGGTTTTCTCTCATCATCGATGTTGTTTGCGTCCAAACCGGATGTAGTTTTCTTGTCTGCAATGTGTTTGTAAGCCCACAGGCGGTCCTTCCGGATCATTAATGAATCGCTGTAGATAAAGATGTGAACTTCATCCAGGATGTGGCTTCTGCCACCCTTTTTGATAATCTTCTGTTTATATGTTTTGGTTGGTGCTCAGAGAAAGCATCAAGCTTCGACAATTCTCGTCCCTATCCTCACTTACCAGCAAGTATATGACATCGATTTCTTTTTGGAATTAACGCTGGTTTCGGGAACTCTTGTTGTGAGGAGGCTATGATTGCTCCATAATTGGTTGACGTTCCCTGCTAATGATGCCGATACTTGAATGGAACTGACTCAGAATTGGTTAAGTATCAGTTCTCAACTGTCTCACTTTCGTCAGAGCTGCATCTGATATAATTGCAGATGAAATTATGAGGGTTATTAGAACGTCAGACCATTATTCCCTGAATCTCAATGACGATCTATTTATTGCTAGGGCAAACGTAAGACCACGGAAATCTCTGTGTTTTTGGGGCTTAGTTGTGGGGTAATGTACACAAAATAAAAGCTAGAGTTATGGTCCTAAAGCTTTAGTCTATCAGGGTTACTAAGAGCTTCAGCGATTCAATGGAAGGCACAAGAAATGCAGAACCGCGGATGCCATGCCAATCTAAATTGAAAATTCTCCACGCAAAAAGGAGAGTAGAATGACAATGCCTTGTTACCAAATACATGTCCATCTAGTCATTGCAAATCTAAGGAACATGAATTTGTGTGGAACTACTTATTGGCACTTTCTCTGAGGAGCAACCCAGAGCTGGGAAAAAAAAATTATAACAATAATATCCGTAATCATCTCGAACAGTGCTTCAAAGAATCGGCTGATACCAATCAAGGCTTCAGAGCTATCGCTAAACCAAACCTGGGGTTTTTGTCCAAAGCTTTGGTGTCCACCTCACCAGAGATTGTCACCAGTGACTTTGGTATGAGCTCGTGCTGTATCAATGCCCCAAGTTTTCCATGGTTACTAAGTTTTGCTTTCACCAATGTCAAATGATCGACGGCGTAGGAACCCCCCACGGTAAATGTATTCTCATTTGTTGAAAACCTTCTAGTGATCTCTGCCACAGCAGCACTTCTTTTCAACTGATCCAAATAATGAACATATGATGCCTTTATGGTGTCTCCTTTGTCACCCCTGAGGAAAAGGGAAACAATGTTGAAACCAAATAAACACAGCTTACATTCTCTTGTGATTAGTTCAACTAACAGAGATGATTTATTAATGGGGCTAATAACTTACAGAATAACTGAAGCATAAGCATCTGGCTTTGTCACGCTAATTCCAGCAGTGTACTTTGAGAGATTACCAGAAGAGGTATCATAGCTAGCCTCAGCACCAAAAGCTATTGTAGGAGTACCTAGAGTGGCAGTAAAATCAATTGCAGGTGACTGAGACAGTGCAGCAGCTGCGGATAGTGTTGCATGGTCATGGAAATACTGAACCTCGAACTGCGATACCAATGGTAAAAAGGATTCTCAAAACTCAAAACCAAGATTCCCATCAATACATTGATCACTTTTGCAGCTTAGTTTCAAATTTGTGGCTAAAGATGGTGAAGCCAAAAGGTCCTGCCTTTACTTTAGCATGATTGGCATCGGCAAAGGAATAGTTATTCCTCAGTTATCAAAATTAACATCTGTGATTTTAATTTTAGCCCAACTTCTATAAGTGCGAAATTACCTACCTTCCCTGAGTTATAATCAGGTATTTTGAAGGAGGCGATAGCATTTGTGGATGGAAGAATCTCCGTAAAAGTGAGGGTTGTTGAGATCTGCAGAAAACATGTATGAATGTAAAGTCTTTAACAACTTATCACTAGTTATCATTCAGACAAAGAAAAGAAGCAGCCTACGTTAGATTCTGTGTCAACTTTGACATTGAATAAGTTTTTCTTGTAAACGTAAAGCGCTGCCACGTCCCCGGTGGAGAGCCCTCCTTGTTTCACAGCTGTTGATGTAAGGGCCTGAAAAATCATACAGAAAAGAGTTAAAATGAGAACCCATTTTGACAAATTGAAACAGAGAATAAAAAATAAAAAAATAAAAACCTAAACACTAATAGTCATGTGGGTTGACCATATCTGAAAGCTACTTGTTCTTACAGATCAAAAACTCATCAGAAGGTTCAAAGGCAAACAACATCAGAATTCCAAAGACCATTAGCGAATCATCATAGTTCCCATAAAATGCTAACAAGATTGTGACTTCGATGCTACCTCAAAGAAGCAATGAGTTCATCTTCGTGCTACAGGTGAATACACATTATCTTCGTGCTACAAGTGAATACACATTTCTCCACACAGTTTTTAGCCTATTAGGGCGTCTTGAAATAAAATATCTACAGTTCCGATAGAACTATCAAAAACAAAGGATTATGAGGAGAAAGGGCCAATGTACATATTCCAATGCCTATCACGCTTGGCGATGTAAGAAAAAAAGTATATTTCCTACGTGAGAAACAAAACCCAACAGTAATATATATATTCAGCAATATGGGGAGCAGCATTACAATCACGAAACTCGAACATTGACCCAATCGAGCAAATTCATCATATTATCCACACACAGACTAATCAAATTTGAACGTAAATCCTCTCCTGATAGGAAAACAAAACTGAAAGTCAAATACTTGAATTTGAACTAATTGAAATGAGCGTGACGCGGTGACATATAGCGTTAGACATACCACACCAGCAGCGCTGAAGGTGGAGACACTGAATTTCTGATCGGAGCTATAGTCTCTGGTCAAGAGATCTACAAATTAAAAAAGATTGGAACGTTGAGAGTCAAATTGATCGGGGCACAAAAGAAAAGGTAGATACATAAGCACTGAAGGAAGAAATAGAGATCGGCGATACCTTTGGGTTTCTTGCCGATATCGGAGAAGAGTTCCGGTCCCTTAGCCATGGTGGCACAGAGAGAGAGAGAGTGAGTGAAAAGAAATGGCGATTGATGGACCACCACAGAATTTGAGAATCTGAAGTTTTGACAATTTGCGGTTAGGTCTTGGCTTTCAGCCGTTGATCTGTTGCTTTCAGGTTCTATTCCACCATCAAAATAATCATTACTAATTTTTAATTGGGAAAATAAAATATTTACAACATAAAATAAATTACTCTTCCCTTCCTTGAAAATTTCATTACTTTGGTTTGGTTATCAAAAAGAAAATAAAATTTTATTTAATTACAATGGATAAAACTGTTTCAATTTTATTGTCTCTCATTCTATAAGTTGCATTAATTTAATGCGGGAGAAATTATATTATAATTTTTCACCTTTTTAATCCATAACATAATTTTTTAACAGGCTTAAATCTCTAGTAACATCAAAACTTTACTAGCTAGATTTATATAAGAAAATAACAATCTAGATTAAAATAAAATTAAAAAATTAAAAACAACAAAAAAGTAAAAAACATGAGTCCTAAAAAGAAATATATTCAATTGGTAAAAGAATGATTCTCCCACATTTCCTTCTCTTGCTATCAAATTTATTTCTTTACACCCTCTTCACTCAGAACATATCAAAGGCACTGTCATCATCCTCATAATAGACTTCAAAGTCATCCATTATAGTAGATATAGATGGGTTACATTGTAATCTATATATGACAACTTCAGATTTATCTAACCTATCCCTCAACTTATCACATTGATTTGTCCTTGTACTATTTTCTATTAATTCTATGTCTACGCCTTAGTCTTTTCTGCCCACTTGCTTTTTTGTGTTTGAACAAACTTTTGTTTTGAATTTGGGATAATCATTCCTAAAGTGCCCAATCTTTTAGGATTTTTTCAATGTAGTGCTTAAGTTTTAAAAATTTTCAAATGATGTCTTACTTTGTAAAACCTTAGTAGTTAAGTTAAAAATGTTGATTATGTTACTAATGAGCTGATGTAGCTAACAAAAATCTAATTGTTCATAAACTATAGCTTTCCACGTAAAAACAATGTTACAAACTAAGTAGAATACCCGACTACCTAAACAGAGTTACCCATTACTAATTACCCATCACCCAAAATTAACTTTATCCAAAAAAATAGGTTGAATTGAAGTACTTGCATTCATTATTCTTTGTAAGGATTTGTCAATATGTTTCAAATAAAATTATTTACTTCCTAAAATATAGGGTTTCAAGTTTAACACTGTTGTGCACTTTATAAACTTAAAAGAATACATCCAACAACATAGCTATTAGGTAAACTTGATCTAAATGTCAACTTTCCCAAACAATTTTGCATAATTTAACAGCCTTTTTAAGTTAGATCATATGCTAATTGAGGTGTATCCTAATGCCTACACAACTAGAAGAGATGATCTATTTAAGTTTAACAATAATGTTTAGGGGTTTGAGGAAGAAGTTTTGAAAGGTCTCATCACTCATATATAAGTGTTTAAGGCTTTCAAATGTATGCAAAAAACTAAGGGCAACTAAAGAAGAAATTAAAAGCCTTTACAAAAGGACATATAATAATAATAACCTAGCAAAGTAAGTGGTTTTCATTTCTCTTAATTGAATTTAAAAGTAGCTAAAGAAAAACCCAAAAATTTTGCAATGCTTCAACAATCGAAAATTCAAGCTCTAATCAAGCAGAAGATGTATTGGAAGTCTATTCTTCTCTGATAACCAAAGAGCATCTAGTTAAATGACTACCCGCCCACAGATATTATCTACTTTAGGTTACCCCTAGAGTCAAACCCCTTACAGTTTTGCTCTTACCATCCTTAGAAAAATGTGTCTTAAGGGGGAGAGGTCCATCTCCTTATAAGGCATATTTCGTTCTCCTCTCTAACCAATGTAGGATCTCACACTTTCCACTTCCCTAAGGCTCAACCCTCTTTAGGGCAGAATCTAATTGGTACAACGATTCGGGTATTGACTTTGATACTATTTGTAATAGCCCAGACCACCCGCTCATAAATATTGTCCGCTTTGGGCTACCCCTAGGGCCAAATCCCTTACGGTTTTGCTCTTCCTACCCTTGTGAAAATACGTCTTGAGGGAGAGAGATGTCCATAATCTTATAAGACATACTTCGTTCTCCTCTCCAATCGATGTGGGATCTCACATACTTAATTCGTTTATAAAGTTATTCTTAAAAGATAATTCATATTAGAATAATTTCCATATCAAGAAGACATCTTTATCGTAGCAATTGAGGATTTAAAATCATTGGCTTATGACTTCTTAAGGGAACAATAAGACTTGATCCTTAATCTTCTTCACGTAATTTTATCCAATGTATTAAAAATTTTATTCCCAAGCCATTTATAGTAAGATAAAAGACTCTTTATCCAAACCCTTTTAATTAGATTATAAATTGACAAACTTTAGTGAAATTGGTTATGGATATCTAAAAGTATGCTCTTAATTACAATAATTAACCATTAATTTCTCAAAAATATATAATTTCCTACAAATTTTAAGATTTCCAAGTTTTAATATGTAAAGATCCCAAAAAATAAAATTCATACAAAATTGAACATTAACATATGCATTTCTGAGTTTAAAGAGCTAACACCAACTCCAAATTGAATCAATCATGTAACAATTTTAAAAGAAACCCAAAATTTTCAAAAAATTGGGAAATTCATATTTTTGAAAACCCAATGCATTAGAAGTTTCAAACGAATGAAGTTTAAACAAGATTTCATAAAATTAAAAGCACGTTTGAGTTATCATGGGACCACAATTGTTTACTCAAGACAACATTGTGAATGTCAATGACCTATTGTAAGAATAGGTGTTGGAACCCATGTCCGAAGAGACCGGATCCCAACCGAAAAACGGAAACTGAAAACGAATAGAATCGAAAGCAACGGATTTCTTTTCGAATTCATAGCGGAATGAAACGAAAGCAAAGCGGAAAATCGCGAATCGGAATGCAAATAACAAAGCGGAGACAAGTGCTCACACAAATCGCAGCGAATCGGAAAACGAATGTCCGACATCCGGGAGAAACACAAAGTATAGAAAACTTATCGCGTTGGATTACCTCGACTAACCATCCGAAATCCGGTATAATTTTTTTTCTCTTATTTATTCCCTTTCTCTTTACTCAATCACATTCAAATCATAATCAATCCATACAATTTCCTTTTTGGAAATTTATCCTCATATAACA
>JANITW010000234.1:59741400-59752817 GCA_027564335.1 Erythroxylum williamsii | reverse complement strand
CATCACTGCTCAAAATAACACAATTCTAAAAAAACCAAAGCATATGTAGGAATTTCTTATACGATCAAATTCCGCCACTTCTCTATAAAGTGTCGACGAAACTCGGTCTGATCTTTCTTAAACGCGGTCCAAACAGGCGCTTTTAATAATATTAAAAAATTATTATTAAAATAATAATATTAAAATAACAAAAGATTTATTTTTATTTAATTTAAAGTCATTTATGGAAATTATTTAAAGTTTTATATTTTAAAAAAAGTTCTATATTCTAAAAAAAGTTCTCTAAGTTTTGTTCTATGATATCTTATGTTATCAATCACTTTTCTTTTTTTATAGGTTACTAATATATATGTTTGTCTCTTAGCTTAAGTGAGGTCACGGGTTTAAATCATTTTTATGCACGTAATTTTTTAAAATTTGAGGTTAAAGTTTTACCTCTTATAAGAAATTTATTAAATTTAAATGGAGATTAATTTAAGAATAAATCATTTAATTTTTTTTTATAATTAAAATTTTCCTAAAATATCTTATGAAAAATAAAAAAAAGTAAGCACGTGCTTACTCTTGCCGACTGTATCCGAGTACTCATATCAGGAATTACATGCCACATGGCGATAAAAGATAAGAGGTGACGTGTAATGATCGAGTTGAGAAAGTTTACATTTACGTACAAATAATAGAGAACAAACGGGGTGGTTAGATGAAGCTGCAGTCCCAATATGGTACCAGAAGACCAGGGAATTATCAAGAGATACCGTTACAAGTTCCCAGCAGTAATACTCGCACCTTTGCTGTGTTTCACTCCTTATGATCTCTATCTTCTTGCTCTTTGTTCCACATCTTCCCGGAAACAATCTGTCGTCTGTACAAATTACTCCTGACAAAATAATAATATGGTAAAACAGGAAGCTTCCCTTTTCTTTTTCATGGCCATACCGACCACGTTAAACCTTTTTTGCTTCTTTCTTTAGTTTTTTTATTTTCTCAGCGTGTCCAAAGCAATTGAGCTTGAAACTTCTCTCTGTCTGCTTGACGTAACGTCTTCTTCTTAAAATACGTTTCGGGATGCCATTATTTAAACGTTCTGGGATTTTGTTTGATTAAGGGTGAAGTTATATAGTGAGTTCAAAATGCAGAATCTTTTGAGTGAGTTTGATGTGAAGGCGAAGCACTCGTCGGAGGAGACGTTGAAGAAATGGAGAAAGGTTTGTGGGTTGGTGAAGAATCCAAAGCGAAGGTTTCGCTTCATTGCCAATCTCTCCAAGAGAGAGGAGGCCCATGCCACGCGACGCAGCAATCAGGTTAGCCGCTTTTCATAACCAACTTTTTGTTCCTTAAACTTCTGGTAGATTGTGTTATTTCCTTTTCTAACGAAAAGCATTCATCTGCAGATGTAATTGTTTCAAAGTTAGTCTGTCAGCTTTCTGTTTTCAGTTACACGTATCACTTGCATTCTTTCTAGCAAGTGAACCTCTCCACTATGCTTTGTTTTGCATATGTCGTGAAGCTGTAAGCTCTTAAAGCGACCAATTTGTGATATTAGTAATGTAAATGGATGGTTTTGGGCAATAGAGCAGCTAGTTTCTCGTATACTTGTGCCATTTTTGGGAGGGGACCAACATAAGACACGGGACTAAATGATAGTTTTTTAGCATATGCTTTAACGTGTTGCTACTGAAAGTATTCCCCCCCATTTTTTCATCTTTGAATTTCCTGAAGAACAGAAGCCTCTCTCTTTGTATTTGATGAGCCTAAAACATGAACTAGCTAATCGGATGCTACTTGGAATGACTCTCATTACTTCCCCTGAGAAACAGCAACTTCAACATTTTTCTCTCACAATTTTTCTTTCTCTGTATTGGTTTCTCTTGTTTTCCAATTGCGCAACTTGCATTATGCAGTTCACCACTTTAAGGCCGTATGCTAAAGCAGAACGCTTAGCTTTTTATGTATTTCACTTTTCAGGAAAAATTGAGGATTGCTGTCCTTGTTTCCAAAGCCGCATTTCAATTCCTCCAAGGTGAGTTTCCTCAAAATTTAGAAACTTAGAAGCTTCTTGAAATTTTATATACTGAATACTTGCACTTGTTGGACTGTATGCAGGAGCGTCCCCAAGTGACTATGTTGTACCTGAAGAAGTCAAAGCTGCAGGATTTGACATTTGTGCTGAAGAGTTAGGATCTATTGTTGAAGGTCATGACAATAAGAAGTTAAAGTTTCATGGTGGCGTCTCTGGTATTGCAAAAAAGCTCTCCACATCAACCACTAATGGGCTTACTGCAGATGGTGCTCAACTCAATTGCAGACAAGAGCTTTTTGGAATCAATAAGTTCGCGGAAAGTGAAGCTCGAAGTTTCTGGGTATTTTTATGGGAAGCTCTTCATGATATGACTCTTATGATACTTGGAGTGTGTGCTTTTGTGTCTTTAATAGTTGGCATTGCAACTGAGGGATGGCCAAAGGGAGCCCATGATGGTCTTGGAATTGTTGCAAGCATCATGTTGGTTGTGTTTGTCACGGCAACTAGTGATTACCGTCAATCACTGCAATTCAGAGATTTGGATAAAGAGAAAAAGAAGATCGCCATTCAGGTCACAAGAAGCGGGTTTAGGCAGAAATTGTCGATATATGATCTACTTCCTGGAGATATTGTACATCTAGGCATTGGAGATCAAGTGCCTGCTGATGGTCTTTTTGTTTCAGGATTTTCTGTGTCAATCGATGAGTCAAGTTTAACTGGGGAAAGTGAGCCTGTAATGGTGAATTCTGAAAATCCTTATATGCTTTCTGGAACTAAGGTTCAGGATGGATCGTGCAAGATGTTGGTTACTACTGTAGGAATGAGAACTCAATGGGGTAAACTGATGGCGACTCTCAGTGAAGGAGGAGATGATGAAACGCCCTTACAGGTGAAATTAAATGGAGTGGCAACCATTATAGGGAAGATAGGCCTTTTCTTTGCAGTAGTAACTTTTGCTGTTCTAGTGCAAGGATTAGCTGGCCGAAAATGGCGTCAAGGGACTCACTTTAATTGGTCTGCAGATGATGCATTGGAAATGTTGGAATACTTTGCAGTGGCAGTTACAATTGTGGTGGTTGCAGTTCCAGAAGGGTTGCCATTGGCTGTGACATTGAGCTTGGCCTTTGCTATGAAGAAGATGATGAATGATAAGGCTCTTGTGCGTCATCTAGCAGCTTGTGAGACAATGGGATCAGCCACAACTATCTGCAGCGATAAAACTGGTACACTTACTACTAATCATATGACTGTACTGAAAGCATGTATTTCCATGAGTGTCAAGGAAGTTGGACAACCATGTGATGCGTCTAGTTTATGCTCTGGAATCCCTGATTCTGCAATAAAACTTCTGAAACAATCCATATTCAATAATACTGGAGGTGAAGTCGTCATTAACAAGGATGGAAAACTGGAAATATTAGGAACACCTACTGAGACTGCTATACTGGAGTTTGGCTTGTCTCTGGGAGGAGACTTCCAGGCAGAACGACAAGCAGTTGAAGTTATCAAAGTTGAGCCTTTCAACTCAACAAAGAAGCGGATGGCAGTAGTGTTAAAGGATCCTGAAGGACACATTCGAGCCCATTGTAAAGGTGCTTCAGAAATTGTTTTGGCTTCCTGTGAGAAAGTACTCAATCCAAATGGAGAAATTGTTCCTCTAGACGAATCATCACTCAACCATCTTAAGGCTACAATCGAGCAGTTCGCTAATGAGGCTCTTAGGACTTTGTGTCTTGCATATATGGAACTGGAAGGTGAATTTTCACCTGACAGTCCTATTCCAGTTTCTGGGTACACATGTATAGGAATAGTGGGCATTAAAGATCCTGTTCGTCCCGGTGTCAAGGAATCTGTTGCAGTTTGTCGTGCAGCTGGTATTACTGTACGAATGGTTACAGGAGACAATATTAACACTGCCAAGGCTATAGCCAGGGAATGCGGGATTCTTACTGATGATGGTATAGCCATTGAAGGTCCAGTCTTTCGAGAAAAGAGTCTGGAAGAACTAATGACAATAGTTCCTAAACTTCAGGTAGTTCCAAGCTTTCATGGTCAGAAATAACCTTCACACGACTGAGTATCTAAATAATAATAAGCATTTGCTTGTTAGGACCCATAACTATGAATCCATTTGCAGGTGATGGCTCGATCTTCACCTCTTGACAAGCACAAACTAGTGACACATTTGCGAACTACGTTTGGTGACGTTGTGGCAGTGACTGGTGATGGAACCAACGACGCCCCAGCACTTCATGAAGCAGATATTGGTCTAGCAATGGGCATTGCTGGAACTGAGGTTGGTATTCCGATGATATAGAATAATATGGTCGAAAGTTTTCTTACTCATATTAAGACTACTGATTGATTCCCGAACTTCAGGTGGCTAAAGAGAGTGCTGATGTCATTATTCTGGATGATAATTTCTCTACTATTGTGACGGTGGCTAAATGGGGACGATCAGTCTACATTAACATTCAAAAATTTGTACAGTTCCAGCTCACAGTCAATGTGGTTGCACTAATTGTCAACTTCTCTTCAGCTTGTTTAACAGGTCAGGATTCCACGAACTATATGTATTTTTCTGTATACAAGCAAGTTTTTCTGTGTATTTACAGTTCTCTACCAATCATACTTCCAGGGAGTGCTCCACTCACAGCAGTTCAGCTTCTGTGGGTGAATATGATAATGGATACTCTAGGAGCCCTTGCACTTGCAACTGAGCCTCCAAACAATGAACTTATGAAGCGTTCACCAGTTGGTCGTAGAGGGAACTTTATCAGCAATGTGATGTGGAGGAATATCTTAGGTCAATCTTTGTACCAGTTTATGGTGGTATGGTATCTTCAGGCCAAGGGAAAAGCTATGTTTAACCTCCACGGCCCGGAGTCTGACCTAGTCCTGAATACGCTTATATTCAACTCATTCGTCTTCTGCCAGGTGAACTTTTCTTGGCAACTCTTCCCTGCCATCTCAAGCTTGATAGGAAGTTCTGAGTTAACCTTTCTTTCTTTCTGCAGGTTTTCAATGAGATAAGCTCTCGCGAGATGGAACAAATAAATGTTTTCAAAGGCATACTCGATAACAATGTTTTCATTGCTGTCCTTAGCTGCACAGTTGCTTTCCAAATCATAATCGTCGAATTCCTCGGTACATTTGCAAATACAACGCCTCTCAGTATGTCGCAGTGGTATGTTAGCATATTCATCGGATTTTTAGGCATGCCGATTTCTGCTGCATTGAAGATGATAAGTGTGTGAACTTCATCTCAGAGATGCCCTTTATATTAGTTGCATTGGAAACTTTAGAAGCTACTTTCATTTTTTTTCTCAGGGAAGTATTGTTTGTTATTGATGACAACAAAAGTCTGCTTTCTTTTGCATTGTTCCACCTTCTTGGCTGTCTAAAAACATATTTCTATACATCTTTTAGATTGCCGAGAATCTGTAAGAAATTTTAAGAAAGTTGTGATTCAGTAGATAATTGGTTCCTGACAATTGTTACTTCTTTGCTCATTGATTTTAGTTCCAGGACCTGTAAAAAGGGTGCTGCTCATATGCAGCAACTTTGTGATTCGAAATGCCCCTCAAAATCAGAAACAGTGTAATTGAATTTAATTCATTAAAACATTTATTGCTTCCACCGATCATGACATGTAAAACGTTCTGTTCCATCAAGATTTAGCTTTTTTTAGGGAAACATTCAAACACTGGACTTTATCGTGCTTACAAGATCAGACGTCTGGATAATTCAGGCACTGAACTCGGGAAAGCCTAGAAACGCACTTCAGGTTCAGAAATTTATGTGAAATTGAAGTTAAAGTTTTGAAACTCTTTCGAGAAACATAAGAGTAAATCATGCAATAAGACACAGAAAATCAGTACGGTGGAAGCAAGTATCCACATTTCTTACATAAAACCCATAAAGGTGGCTAAAACACCTATTCTGTAACACATAAAGAGAAGTTCACTTCCTCAATCAACTTCCAGGATAAGCATATTCTTTTCCCTGGAAATTTTCATTTTCCATAGTGAGGATGAACATTAAATGGCGACAGGAAAAGGAAAACGGAGGGAAAAGAATGGCAGACATCAAATACTGGTAAAATGGTAGGAAAGGTTGACAGATGGACGAATGAAAATTTTGCTGGGCCAGACCTCAGCTTCTCCGAAGAGAAGATATATGAGTCGATTGTCGTTTGTCCCCTTAAGCGCCTTTTGTTGCGCCCGTAGATGCTTAGTACCTAGAATTTTCTCAGATGTTACCATGAAACATTTATGGACAAACTTGGCGGAGTGAGGTTCCCCGAGAAAATGTTCACAACTGCTGTTTGTGGTCTAGAAATCATGCAGTCCAGTGAAAACATTTATGTCCTTATCTAAAGGTTGGACCTTTCAAGCATTTTTGGATAATATAGAAGCCTTGTAGTTGTTCCGAAAAATTGGACCTTTTATGGGTCCTTTTCGGACCAGTTCGAATGCAAATTCGTACTGAACATTCCTCTGCAACCTTTATATCCCTCTCTTTTCCAAAACAGAGATAAAATATATAATAATCAAGTACATAGGCGTAACAATACTGAATATCACCACCACCAATAGCACCGGTGATAGCCATTAGTAAAGCAAGTTTTCTTGTCTTTACCTTTTGTGTTTTCTATTTAAAACTGAGCAATGTCTGATGTCGTGAAGTGTGATGTAATGGTTCCATTGCCCTGCTTTTGCCCAAAGAAAGTTTGATTTTTCTTTTTGAAAGTTTGCTGGCATTAGGTCATTGTTCCTGCTTGCAGCTTCCGTGAAACCTCACGGTCAAGGAATTAGCTTCCTCGTTATTTCCTTGTTTGCTATTGGGTTCTAGATTTTGTTCTTCTCTTTCCAAGCTCCAAGATAGCTAGTAACGCGGCTTTGAGGAGCCCTCTTCTCTGTTGTGTGTCTCTATAGAGAGAGTGCCAGAGCTGGAACTGAGAAGAGGACATGGAGTCGTACCTGAACGAGAACTTCGAGGTGAAGCCCAAGCATTCATCAGAAGAGGCTTTGCAGAAATGGAGGAAGCTATGCGGGGTGGTGAAGAACCCAAAGCGTAGGTTCCGTTTCACTGCAAACATCTCAAAACGTCAGGAGGCTGCAGTAGTTCGCCGTATGCAGCAGGTTTTGATCTTTGTCTCTACCTGTGTGTTGTCAGCTTTCCTTACTCTGATATCAAGTAGTTTGGTCTTCACTTATAGTTTTATTTCTTCTATTTGACACATTTCTTAACCGGGAAATCCTTAAAAGATACAAGTTCTATCCTGTTACTGCAAACTTTCGGTTCTTACTTCTTACTAAAGTTGCTGTCACTCGTTTCAATAATAACTCAAAACTTCTTGTGTGCTTTGTACTTCAGGAAAAGTTGAGGATCGCAGTACTAGTTTCCAAGGCTGCACTCCAGTTTATCCAGGGGATCGGTAATAAAACTCGTCATTTGCATAAAAAATGGAACTTTTTTTGAGAAAATTTCTTTTTCTGACCATGTTCGGTAAACAGCCGAGCACGAATACATTGTTCCAGAGGAAGTAGCAACTGCTGGTTTTGAGATTTGTGCTTCAGAATTAGAATCAATTGTTGGATTCCGAAACGTGAAAAAGCTTAAAATTCATGGCGGAGTAGAAGGGATAGCGAAAAAGGTGCGTTCATCCACCGAAGATGGGCTCACAGTCACAAATGGTCTAGAAAACAGAGAAACAATTTATGGAAGCAACAAAATTCCGGATGGGGAAACTTCAAGTTTCTGGAGATTTGCTTGGGAAGCCCCTCAGGATCTGACTTTGATCATTGATGCAATTTGTGCTTTTATCTCGCTGGTCGTTGGAATAGCAACAGAAGGATGGGATAACCGAGCACATGATGCTTTGGTAATTGTTGCTAGCATCTCTTTGGTTGTCTTTGTTACTGCAACAAATGATTATTGGCAGTCTTTAAAATTTAGCAACTGGGAGATTGAGAAAAAGAAAACCCTGGTTCGGGTTACTAGAGATGGATTTAGGCAAAAATTGCTGTCATATGAATTACTGCCTGGTGATGTCGTCCATCTTACATCTGGAGACCAAGTCCCTGCAGATGGTGTCTTTGTTTCTGGATTTCCTGTCTCAGTTGATGAATCGAATATAACTGACGATAGTGAGCCAATCAAGGTGGATACTGAAAATCCTTTTCTACTTTCTGGTTCTAAAGTCCTTGATGGATCATGCAAGATGATGGTTACAACTGTTGGGATGAGAACTAGTTGGGGTAAATTCGTGGCAGCTGATGACAAAGGTGGGTATGATGAGACGCCATTTCAGGTGAAACTGAACGGATTAGTGGAGATTATAGGGAAGATAGGCAAGTATTTAGCCTTGGTGACCTTTTCAGTATTGATGAAGGGATTATTGACCCATAAACTGCAAGAGGAAACGATATGGAGGTGGTCAGGTTATGACGCATTGGAGATGTTTAAGTACTTCACTATTTCTTTTACAATCTTTTGCATTACAGTTCCAGAAGGACTACCATTGGCTCTGACATTAAATCTTGCTTTTTCCACGAATAATATGGTAAAAGATAATGCACTTTTCAGGCATATGGCAGCTTGTGAAACCTTGGGAACAACAACCAGTATTTGTACTGATAAGACAGGGATCATAACTAGTAACCAGATGAGTGTTCTGAAATTATGCTTTTGCATGAATGTCAAGGATGTGAGCAGACACAATAATGCTTCAAGTCTTTGCTCTGAGATCCCAGACACTGCTCTAAGACTTCTAGTACAATCAATATTTGTAAATAAAGACAGTGAAGTTGTCAATAAAGATGGCAAACCCGAGATTTGGGGAACACCAACTGAGACTGCATTGTTGGAGTTTGGATTGTCTCTTGGTGGAAATTTCCAGGAACAGGGAGGAAAACTGAAACTTGTTAAAGTTGAACATTTCGAATCCGCAAAGAAGAAGATGCAAGTTGTGGAAGAGTTGCCTCATGGAGGTTTTCGAGCCTACTGTAAAGGTGCGCCTGAGATAGTTTTAGCTCTCTGTGACAAGGTGATCAATTCCAACGGTAATGTTGTTCCCCTTGATGAAGCATTCGTTGCCTATCTGAAATCTGCAATCAATCAGTTTGCTGGTGAGGGTCTTCGGACTCTGTGTCTTGCCTATATTGAACTGGAAGATGGATTCTGCACAAGCGATTCCATTCCATCTTCTGGATATACTTGCATTGCAATTTTGGGCATTGAAGATTCAATTCGTCCGGGGATCAAGGATTCCGTCGCTGCTTGTCATGCTGCTGGTATCGCTGTAAGAATGGTTACAGGTGACAGTATTGATACTGCAAAGGCAATTGCTAAGGAATGTGGAATTCTTACTGAGGATGGTATAGCCATTGAAGGTGCCGATTTCCGTGAGAAGAATTTGGAAGAATTACTTGAACTTATCCCCAAAATTCAGGTGCTTACCTCATTCCTTGTAGCATATTCTTGCATTTTCCCAACAAGTGTAGAGTGCATAATATTTTTCTCAAAATCATCTCCTTTTTTGTCAATCTTTTTCTTACAGGTGATAGCTCGATCTTCTCCTCTAGATAAGCATTCACTGGTGAAACATTTACAAACTACTTTCAACGAAGTTGTTGCAGTAACTGGTGTTGGAGCCGATGATGCCCCGTCACTAAATGAAGCAGACATAGGTCTAGCAACAGGGATTCATGGAACTGAGGTTAGTATTATTTTATAAATCTTCGTACTTTTCTTGGTTATGAATTGATGGTCAAAACTGTACAGGATCTATGTTGTTCATTTACGTTTATAGCGGTGTTCTTTAAAGCAATTTTAGCTTCATTATTGAGAAATAAAACTTCTGAAACTCAAAATTTTTTCTTTCTCCCAAACTTCAGGTGGCCAAGGCGAGTGCTGATGTGATAATTCTGGATGATAATTTCTCTACAATTGTCAAGGGGGCCGAATGGGGACGTTTGATTGTCATGAATATTAAAAAGTTTATACAGTTCCAGTTGACTGTTAATGCGGTTGCATTAATTCTCAACATTTCTTCAGCTTGGTTGACAGGTCAGAAGTTCAATTCTATCTGATAAATTATTTAAAGCTGTGTCTCAGCTACCCTACAGCATCAAGCTTGTAATTTTGCTTGAAATCAATCCTCAGGAAGTGTTCCGTTCTCGGATGTTGAGCTTTTATGGGTTAGCCTGATCACAGAAACATTGGGAGCATTTGCCCTGGCAGCTGAGGCTCCAGATGATAATCTTATGATGAATGCACCTGATGGAAGAAAAGGAAGTGTTATCAGCAGTGTCATGTATAGGAACATCTTTGGGCAATTCCTATATCAGTTCACAATAATATGGTTTCTTCAGGCAAAAGGAAAAGAAATACTACATATTGATGGTCCAGATTCCAATCTAATCCTTGACACATTCATATTCAACACGTTCATCTTTTGTCAGGTATGTGTATTGAAAATACCGGACAACTGTCATGGAAAATGTCTAATGCTGTAACAGCTCAAGGTTAATGGCAGGGGGCTTGATCTTATTTGCAGGTCTCCAATCTGATAAGCTGCCGCAAACTGAATGAAAAGAACGCTTTTAGAGGCATACTCTGTAACTATGTTTTTATAGCTGTTCTAGGACTCATTGTTCTTTTCCAAATCACAATCATCGAGTTCCTGGGCACCTTAGCCAATACATCAGCTCTCACTATGTGGCAGTGGTTCTTTAGCATATTCATTGGACTCGTAGGGATTCCTGTTGCTGCAGGTGTGAAGATGATCCCTGTTTGAGTTACACCTTCAACATGGCAATTATATTTGTCTCTGAAGTCTAGGTGATGCCTTCTTTAATGGGTACTTCTAACTATAATGGCCAGAGAGGACATTCTGCTTTGGCTTCTGAGAAGTAGATGATGATTTAATCAGTCTTGCATATGGGTTTCCTTCTTTTGTTTTGGCCCCATTATGTTGAGGAATGTTATGGATTAGAACTATGTTTTCTTCTTCGATGTTGAGGAACGTTATGGATTAGAACTATGTTTTCTTCTTCGCCATACCCTGTGGCTTCCATTTGTTTTCAAACCCTCCTACAAGTGTCTCTGTTTCGTTCTCATGTCCTGTGTTTGGTTCCTGTCCCTGTTAGTGGGGACAATAGACAAGATAGAAAAATTCCATCTTCATGACACGTTTGGTTGCTGTCCCTAAATTTCTGTCTACCATCTCTGGTGAACAAGGACAAGCTTTTTTGTCCCTCCCAAAAAGGAAGGACAAGGACACTTGTCCCTATCTCCACCACAACTAGCCACGTGTTATAACATATTCATGTTTTGTTATAACTATTATAATTATCAATATTATTATAATTAATTTGTTATTATCATTATT
>JANITW010000234.1:59662693-59683153 GCA_027564335.1 Erythroxylum williamsii | reverse complement strand
TTTTCGAGGACTAAACCATTGAAGGCGTAAAGAAGTCAAAGAAGCCTAGATCCAAAATTGTTAAGATAATTTATACACAAGGAGATGATTTTCACTGACGGGGGAGCCTCAAAGTTATAAAGAAGTTATAGACGAAAACCATAAGGCAAAATGAGAGAAAGCCATGTAAACAGAAATGCAATCTTTACATGAGAATCACACATATGATCTAATAGAATTACTTAGAGGAATAAAAGACTTGAAATTTGTATAAGTGTATAAGCTCAAATATAAGATAATAATCTAAGATTAAGGTATAATGTTACATTAGTTTAAAGAGATTTTGTCAAACAAAAAAAAGGTATTTATTTTGAATAAATATAATATTCTTTGCAGTGGTAAAAATGTCATCCATTAAAGTAGTACTTGATCTAGCAACTAGCCTAGTCTTGAAGGTTGAACAACGTGACATTCTTTCATGATGATCTCGAAGAAAAAAATTATATGGAACAACATGAAGTGTTTCAAATCTTAGGAAAAGAAGAGATGGTATATCAACAAAAGAAGAATCTTTATGGTTTGAAATAGGAATCGGGATAATAATGCAAAAAGTATGATTCATTCATGACTGAGCTTGATTTCAGGAAATCTCTCAACAACCACTATATCTTTGTGAAGAAGTATCCCATAGATAATTTCATTATACTCCTACTTTATATAGATGATTTATTGATTGTTGAGCATGATCATAAGAAGATTATTTCTTTAAAGGTACCTTTAAGCAAATCCTTTGTCAAAAAATATTTTAAGACCAATGAAACAAATTCTCGAAATAAAGATCACTTAAGATAAGTTGAAGGAGCTAAAGTATTTTAAATATTCAATATGCTCAAAGTCAAACTTGTGTGCACACCTCTTATTCAATGCTTTATATAGAATTTAGAACCAAGTACAGACGAAAGAGAAATGGAGGAAATGAAGAAGATTCCATACTCATTTGCAGTAAGCAGTCTTATGCATATCACGATAGAGTCCAGATTTTCTGTTCAATTTTATTGTGTTTTATTGTGTCCAGTAAATCTCAACCATTAATTTATGTGGGTCTCACTTAAGTCCCACATAAATAAAAGTTAAAAGACTTGTTTCGAAGAGGAGACATCAAAATATCAGTTTTTCCTTAATTTCAAAAGTTGAATTAGCTTGCATAACGAGTACAGTGTTAGTCGGCATCGTCAAGATTTAAATTAACCTTTTGGATTTCCAATTCATTAAAGAAGAAAACTAGTAGTTTGAACTGTGAAGCACAATTGAAATCCAGGGACTACTAAATGAGGCCCATGTTTGAGCCTCTAAGCCCACAACTTAGTTGCTCCAATACGAAAATATTTTTTAAAAATTTAACATACGTAATGCATAAGACTCTTTAAAAAATACGAGGAGATTATAATGTACATATTTTTTTATGATTTGAACATGTGATTTTATGTTCACAAATGAGCAACTTTACCTGTTACTTTAGGACTCACCCTTTTAGATAAATATATTTGTTATACCTTTAAATGGAATAAAATTCATAAATTTATTATTTGAGGGTCAATCACGATAACTTTTATAATATAAATGAATTATTTGAACTTAATAAAATATTAAAATTAAACTTAAAATTTTCAAAATGTGATTTTTATGTCTACCTTTATACATTCACCTCATCATAAAACATAATTTTTATTTAATTTCTATGCTTTTTTAATCAAAAGAAATGCAACTTCTACATATAAGAAAAAAAGGCTGATACTTTCTTTTTCTTTTCATTGGATTTTGTTCATTTGTCAAATACGAGAGAGTTGGTATCATAAAACTTAGAAGTTGACGTCCATGTGTCAAACTCTTTAATGTGATAACGTGGGCATATGAATATGCTTAGGACAAATTAGGTGAGACTTTCGATGACTCATCCATCACAAATTAAATATTTTCGGGGTCTAGATAGGCATCAAAGTATATAAAAGAATGATTTCTCAATATCATGTAAGGAACAAGGTTCAAATAAATTATTTATAGACACTTGTGATAATAAATTATAATCTTAACTGAATTTAACTAGCTTGATTATATCTTATCATAATCAGATTATATCATATTATTCAATAAGGTAATATTTTCATTTAAATAAGACTTTATCTGATAGAATTAAGACTTTATCTGATAGAATTTATTTACATCAAAACTAATAAGATATTATTCAAACCGCTCCAAATGTAAAATAATAATAGCCCTACATTCATAACCCTCCCCCCGCTAGCCAAATGACACTTGGCACATATAATACTTGTTTTGTATGAATTTTCATAACCCAACTATGCAAAAATAGGATACACATTTGAAATAGATGCTCGAGTTGTTATACATATCATGAGCAATGTAGAAATGGAGTGAGTAATCTATACATTCATATTTTCATATCCACAAAAATCTCACCTATCTTCATCCTTCCAATCTTTATCTTTTAAAATTAATATTTATCCGCTGTAATTTTATCCACCACATCATCAAAGATTTTTCTCTCTATCCATTAATAATTAGTCATCCAAATTCAAAACCTTTTTGATAATACATTGCTCTAACCCAATGCTTTTTATGTCAAGTTCATTAGTCGTGGTCTATTTATTTGAGTACATATTAAATCCTTAGTCTATCAAGAACTTAGTCTTAGTTAAATTAGTCCATACAGGGTCTAAAACTCTAATAATACTCGCTTTATGCTTGATCAAATTTGTTAAGTTACATTGAACTTTCGCAGGTCACTATCACGCATGTGATCGAACTAATCTTGAACTCAAAATATGTTTCCAACTAGTGGTTAGGTGCTTTAATGTAGCTAACGGTACCACTTTAATTAATACTATTCCAATAACTTTTCCAGCCTTGTTTTACTGTTCCAATAAAAAATAAGCAATTTGTAAGTCAAGTTTTAAACTTTAAACAGTAATGCTGCTCGTCACTTCTTTCAGGAGGATCCACTTATACAAAAAGATACGCCGTAGAGGGTATATGATTGTTTAAATTTTGATTCAAGAATCAAGTCCACTACTAAGAACCCAATGTTCAAACGATCCAGTAACTCCACTCAGCCCGCACTAAAAATATTCCGAGGACAGAATCACAGGAACTTCCAATTTGCGATGGCAGAGCATCTCCTATACTGTGTTAAGTTTAAAGGGACGAGAAAGGCTGAACTCAACCGTGGAGCTGTGATTAAGCCTGGCACTTCCACTTTGTTGGTTTTTATGATGCAGCGCAAGAAAAGCCTGACATCTTCCAGGTTTACTTTCAGAATAGCCATTATAAAACCTGCAGAGACAGCACGTCACCTTTTCTTTCTTAACTCTTTAGTTTCCGGTCGTCACTTCATACACTACCACTAAACTAAATTTGTACGTGTAATGTTTCTCTCCTTTTCTTCCCATCGATCTATCTTCCGAGTTGATGTTTCGTGTGACTTTGAAGGCGAGCTATGATGGGTGATTTGTACTTTGATTAGAACCAAAACCAGGGTCCATGACTCATGATTCCTGGTTGGTCCTTGCCACTTGAAAAAAAATAAAATAAAAGCTTCATAAGCATCGTACAAAAGCCTAACTCTCTGGGAATGGACCACTTAGTTTAGCGGCTTAAAATTAAGTTGAAGAGCATATGATTATTAGGTTACATGTACCTGTGGGGTCAAGAGAGTTAAGTATGGGAAGATAATATTGATTAGACCCAATGACAGTAGCATACACATACACATTTACAGATTATTTCTAATAACTAACGACCAAAGAAGAACTTCTGTTTATGAAACAGTACTGTAACTTATTTAATCTAATGGAGCAAGTGAGTGTCCCTTCATAGGTTACATCTGATTTAGGGTTGATGAATGAGACCTTAAGCACCAGTGTTATGGATATTGAACTGTTAACTATACCAGAGAAGTAGCGAAGTCAAAACCTAAAACTAGATTTTCACCGAACCAATACAAGATATAAAGGTGACGGCATTGGAAGGGGGAAACTTCCACCGTCCCTGACTCATTTGCCAAGACACGGAAATCGTGTTCTTAAGTTTTGACTGTCATGATTAGTTCATGATCCATCACGTTTAAAATTTTTCTGCTCAAATTCCCAATCCAATTAACTACAGCATCAGAATCTCAATCCATGTGCACTGCCATAATTACCTCGGCTTTAGTAACATAAAGCTTCTTCTAATTTCCCCGAAATTTGTCGTTAGATCTGTAAATACATCCTTTTTACGAGTGATAACTCATAGCTAGCATATACTTCTAGGAATGGGGTATCAAGTTCACATAGGATACTTAATGGTCCCATCCTTGAGGGAGGATTTTCATACCGAGCTGGAAAGATGGACTTCATCAAGAAAGAGAACTGATAGATAATGTTAAGCAAAAGACCCTTGAACTAGCAGAGTCACATGCATGGTACGGGTCAAAGTCAGTGTAGGCCAAACACAAGTGACATTCACATTGTGTTTCGTTCTCTTCAAATGGTGACATCTAAAACCTAAGCTTATGTTGGATAGATCCATCTTGAATTACACTACAACAGAATACTCTCTTCTTCTATATGACATTAGAGGTTTAGACCCTACTAAAGAAGAAATGTCGAACATTCGGTGTGTATTGACCTCCCTCAAAACAAAATGTAGGACCTTGTTTCTTTCAAAATTTTCAGTTAAAAACTGTTAGAATTTACAATAGATCTATAGGTCCACACAAGAAGGAAAGTTAGACCACATATAAGTCTAAGTGAGGTTCTATCTTAAAATCAATTGGTGATAGGTAGAATAGTCCACTAAACTTATATGTTAATTTTCTTTCCTCTTTTTCTTCAATGTAGGACAAACTTCCACTTTATATTTCAACAAAAACCTTCAAACACATGCAAGTACTCGGAAAATCTTCTTCTGTCATTTGGATTACTTACTCTTTTGTCACTAGTTTTGGTTGTGTGATAATTAAATCTTAAACAACTACCACCGAACCAATAAGACTTTGAAGAACTTACCCCCCAACCAACCAACGCTCGTGAAGGGGATCTTTCAAAAGATTTTAAAGGTCCCGACATTTGTTCAAGAATCAATCACCTAAATTGCTTAGATTAGATTCATTCTTTTAATGTAGAAGGTGTGGTTCAAGGGTTTACACATAGAGTGTCAGCACGGCAGGAGTTGTGAAAGACTAAAATAATCAGTGTGCCTTTGGTAAGATTCTTGGTGCAAAGTAATGATAATAAGTAATAACATTAATAAAGCTAAAAGCATCATCTGTGTTTCGATGCTTAAACAAGGAGTAGATGATCAAACCCCAAGTATTTGCATATGACTTTGGAATGGTTTTTGGGATAGCAGTAGATTAGAGCAATTGCATGTGATGTGAAAGGAATATAAAGACTGGGTAAGGGAAAAAGGTTGTGGTCACGAGTTCCCCACTAGCCCAAGGCTAAAAATGGCCACTTCTCTTCTTTCCTTCATCCCTCACTTTCTGTGACATCGCAAGCTTACTTTTTATCAAAACCTTAGGTAAATATATTATACTTTGGTGAAAATATTAGGTTGGATGAGGATCCCGCAGATATAAGTAACGTGTCGAACTGCATTATTAATTTTCTAATACTTTTTATTATTTTATTTTTTATTGTTTTTATTTTTGCTTGTGCTAGAGACAGCTACGATAAAATTAGAAAGTTTGCGATACTACTAACTCATATGGTTTTTTTCACATAGTTTCATATAAGAGTATGATACTTTTATTTATTTGACACCTAAAATACATTTTTGAGTGTATATTGTACATCAAATTAGTTTTTCTCTTTTTATTGTTTATAACAACAGTAAAAAAGACCAATATTTAAAATTAAAACTTATAATGGATGTCAATTCACTTATATAAACGAATTTGACATTGTTTCTTAATTTTTGCAAAAATTGGCAGTTCACGATGTCACTCCTTTAGGTCTCAAATAACAAGATTTTCTCTTTTATTACAAAGATAACCGGCGGAGCTATGAGGCTTATTACGATATGTATATAGATGAATATCATATTATGAAGTAAAGTACTACATGACTAGATACACAGGATTCCAAATCTGTATAATCAATCATATTTTACTATCTTTTTGTTCCTTCATCCTACTGCTTAATTTTCAATTCGTTTTTAACCATCAATTGAGATGTAATTCGCCTCTAATTATTAACTAAAATGTGAATAATCCATCTAGTTTATTTCATGCAATTTTTTGTTTTTTAATGACTTTTTAAAAAAAATTTAACAAATTTGATCGCATTCAAAAATTTATTTGAATATTTTTTTATGCCATATTTTTCTGATTATTCCAAAAGAAATGAAACAACAAATACAATAGAGTTAGGACGATTATTGGATAGGATCCATCGAATGCTAAATGCATAGGCACGTAATAGATCAATATGAATATCATGAGTTTGCCCGTAATAAACCTTATTATGAGAAAAACCCTTTCAAAGGATCTTGGCAAAATAGGCCTATAACTTCAAGAGGAAGGGTGCTCTTCACAAAAGAGACTAAAGTGACTAGGCCTGGACAACTATTTACCAAAAACACTTAAACTATTGCCTTATTAACTAGCTAAATAAGGTATTAGAGGAAGTTTCCATCTGGTGTTCTTGTAATTATGTTAATAAAGGAATTGGTAAGATGAGTGGATTAATTATGTTTGTTCTTTTCTATTTTTTTTAAATTAATCTCTTCTGTTTGTTTCATCTCACAAATCACTATTTTTTCAATGTTTTGAAGGTTTTATTGAAGTCAATATTATTAGTAGCGTTACAATAAAATTAAAGGTTAATTTGAAAATTTTTAAATAACTTTAATTGATCTCTGAATCTCTTTTAAAAAAAATTGAAATTTAATCAAATTTTAAGTTAAATTGAATTGAATTTACTGATAAAAAAAGTTCAATTAATCGAATTTTATGCTAAAATTCTAAGTCTAATTACCAAAACATAATTATTATAAGATATCAATTTTATTTTTTAATTGCAAGTGAAATATTTCACATTAGCAAGAATTGCCCTCCAGGGATGTGACTAGATGATTGAGAATGGGACTTGATTTCGGTCAAATCTCAAATTCAATTTTATGCTAGTCTCTCTTATAAGAGCATGAGGCAGTTAAGGTTTCTGTAAGTGGAGCATCAGTTGGATCCTCGATGATAAGATGTGCTCGCTTGGCTCGCCCGTAGAATGGTACACCAATTAGACCCTCGAAGTGATGTACCTGCTTGCCCGCCTATGAAGTTTCCTCGAATCTAAATATATATAGAGAATTACATGCTTTTTCTTAATTAATGAAGTTGGGACATTACAGGATTAAAGAAAAGAAGGGGAAGAAATGAGATAGTGCACACTGATTATCAAGGCAGGGGAGGAGAAGGGATGAAGGAGTCGTTTTCTAAACGCTCCAAACTCTTGAAAAAAAGGTGAAGTCTTTCTGGTAAGTTTTATTTGATAAGGGCAACGCCAATTTTGTACATGTCAGATTGGCGTGCAATTAGATTGCGAGAGAGAGGTACACCATTTTGCGAGATCAAAGTAGTGGTGAGGACTGTGGGGCCTCACGGTTTTTTTGGGTTCTCTCAGTTGAAAGAAACCTAGCGACCTTTACTTTCTAACAGCGAAAGTAAAGTTGTTTTGTTTTGTTGCTGTCAAAGCGAAACATAAAAGGACCGTCTTTGTTGAGACGCTGTTCCAAAGTTTAATCTTTTCGGGTTTTTAGTTAAAAGGAATGAGGGAGTAGGTGGTGGGGGTGGTGCTGATTCAAAGGAATTGAATTAGAGAGCTAATGAGAGTTAAGAGTGAGGGAACATTCTGAGATTTGGCTTTTTGTTGGTAGAGGCATTGGTGGCTATCAAAGATGAGAACCCAGCTCACCCTTTTGATGTGAAGTTTTTTTGGGGATTTGTTGGGTGGTTTTTGTGATATGTGGGGTTACTTCTTTTTGGGTTTTGTCCTGCAGGTAATAGTGCCTCTCATGCACTGAACGTTGTGTTTGTGTTGCATTCTGTTGTCTTGTGTTCTTGTCTGTTGCTGCGAGTTACCTCTTGCCATGCTTATATGATTCCCCTTTGCTACTTCAAAGTGATGAGAGGAAAAGGTAATTGCTCTGTGACATTCTTCGGTGGACTCTAGATTGGAGGTGGAAGTATCGGAATTTCGATCCTCTTGTTTCCAACGCTGCCTTTCCGTAATAGATTTGACGAGCTTTTCATTCAAATATTGTCAGTTGATATCTTCTGCTTCACTTGAGCTGGTTTTCATTTCTCTTTTCCTTTTGCTTGTAGTTTCTTTTTTGTTTATTATGTTTTGGTTAGCGGAATGCAAGACTCTTCACGGAACACTCTCTGTTATTGTGATAGCATTCCTTTATCCTTTTTCGTGTTTCCTTGATAAGTTTATGGTACCCGTTCTTATATTGGACGCGTTTCAGTTCCTGAAATTGGTGCTAGGAATAACAAATGGTGTGTGTTTCGTTCTCAAGCAGGTTATGAGTAGTTGTTAAGAGGTGTTTCTTCTTTTGGTTGTTGAAGAGCAAAGAATGTTATGTACTGATTCCTACCTCATATCCTCGACTTCGATTCCTAGTCTTTGCTGTTTAAACTCCAATTTCCTTTTCATTTCGGTTCTTTTAGAAAATAAAAAAGTTCATCTGTAGTTCACATCCACTTATGGAACAATCTTGTCGGTAGTGGTGCTCTTCCTTTTGGAAACCTTCAAAATTGATGCTTCTTGTCCACGCTTTTGGTGGTTTCTGAACTAATGGTAAGATATGCTGTTGTCTCGTTGTAGGTGTTGCAGCTCACATTTGAAGGGAGAATAGCTTTTGTAAAACAAAATTGGATTCTGGGGTTTGGTTGTTGACATTTTCTGTACCTGAAAAGAGTTTCTTGTTGGTGTGTTCCTATGCCATCCATTGGTAATAGAAACACCAGGGAATGATAAATAAATGAATTAAGACGGTGGTGTCAGTTCTCAGCAAGTGGGGGGGCTTCTTCTCTCTTCACATTTTATATAAAATGTTTTGACAGAGTTTTAGGGAATGTCTCCATAGTTAACCTTCTCTCACCTGTCCTTGGACTCTGTTTACCAACATTGGAAGCAACAACTTCACTATAGTTTAGAAATCACACTACCGTCATTTACTCTTTTCCTCTACTCCGGCCTTGTTTTGTGGGCAAGGTTCGGTCATACTAAGAAATTCATCATAGTATTCTTCATTCATTCTTCTTCTGCTTGAGTCAAAGACAGTTCTTAGTTGGTTGAACTTAGAAGTTGGATTGCTTTCTGGATTTGCCTATATCTTCCTGGATATATTATTTTATAGAAGTTTTGGAGTCAGGGAGTCTTGAACCAGGACCTGAAGGAGCTTACTTCTACTGGGCAAAATGAAGTTCATGAAACTTGGATCTAAGCCTGATTCGTTTCAGACTGATGGGGACAATATTAGGTGAGTTCGAGATCTATTCTCTGCTGGCTAGTGATTACATATAACTGTAAAATATATGATCGAATTAGATAGTCTTTTCCACAATTTTCCTTTTACTAGTCTTTTCCACAATTTTCCTTTTACTAGTTTTCTTGTTAAATTCTGTTCCCGATGTTTGTATTTCTAGATGTTTTCCTTTTCCATGTGTTAATGATGACTAACGACATTTCTGTTAATAGTGACAGTTTCGTTTAAAATTTTTTTTGATTGGCCTGTTCTTGTTAACACTTATACCTCACTGTTATTTTTGTTGGAAGTGCTTTTTTCCGTCATATCTTGTAAACAGAGAATAGTATCAGATTTGGACATGACCTTTTGTCTCCTGGCCGTTGGTATTCTCTTTGAAGTGTTTGAGGAAATGATTTGAGACTCTATTGCAACCAACATTTTAAAGTGTTGTTGTAGTAATTCTTTGCAGGAATATGGATTTGTTTGTGTAAAGGGTCTACTTTTCATTGGCAGTTTATTCTTTTGGGTACATTATATATTTTTTTTATGAAGGGACAATCTGTATTCAGAAAACTCCTTTCATCATAGCATTGATAATTGATGGCACCCATCCAAGGTCCTGTACTGTGGCTGCTGAATTTTTGCTCATCTTGCTGCCATTTGAGATTAAAATCAGAAGTCTTACTTTTGTTGAATCTGGCATTACCATGAAGAGTTTGACGTTTCCAATTGCCCTTGCTCGGGTCTCTTTATGGGGAATAAACCTCCTTTGGATTATTTTTTTTTATACCTTTTTCAAATGATATTCACATTTTATGCCCCAGTGATACCTTGTTGTACCTATTCCCTGGGGGGCAGTTTGATATTTACTCATGGCTATTTTGTGTATTGCTTGAAATGTTATTGATTAGCTATGAATAGAACTTGAATAGGGTAGTCTGGTAACGTCTAGTAAAATTTGCCGATTCTCCTGAAGTAAATAAACAGTTGTTCTTAGCTTATCTGAGAAAGTTAACAAATAAAAAAATGATAGGCTTTTCTGGAACATTTAACTTAATTAAATAATCAGCATTTTGATCTATTAATTGTATGTCAACTTTTTCTTTCTGTTTCCTTACCTTAAAAGTGAACTGAACTATACTAGCTTCAACGGAAATATAATTTGTGGCTTTTTTCAGGTATGTGGAAACTGAGTTGGCAACTGACGTGGTTGTTAATGTTGGTGATGTGAAGTTCTGTTTGCATAAGGTACGAAGTCCATGCTTAGACCTGATGCAGTAATGCTGACTAATAGCATAGTTCACACAGATTGTATGAGGAAAGTAAATGGTTTATATCCTATTGGTGTTTTGGATAAGTACCCTTGATTTCAGAATTCGGTTACTTGGTTTGAAGTCAGTGAGTTGCTCTCCAGTGGTTTGGTGATAGATTTTAGGAAACCACTTATAGTTCTAAGAATTTTAGTGTTGCCTTCTATTTTTTCTTGATGAGTACCCTAATACCTACTTTATTAGTCAAATTGGCCTTGTTATTTAAGTACTTTGTGAGTGCATATAGGTAGATGTGTGTTTATTACATGTAACACTGATAATCTAATTTGAGAATCATTTTGTAGTTTCCACTGTTGTCCAAAAGTTCACGTTTTCAGAAGCTGGTAGCAACTAAAAGTGATGAGAACAATGACGAAATTAACATCCAGGATATTCCTGGTGGACCTTCTGCTTTTGAGATATGTGCAAAATTTTGTTATGGGATGACGGTTACTCTCAATGCATATAATGTGGTCGCAGCACGGTGTGCAGCAGAATATCTTGAAATGTCTGAAACTGTTGACAAAGGAAACCTGATCTACAAGATTGAAGTGTTCCTCAATTCTAGCGTTCTCCGTGGTTGGAAAGATTCAATTATTGTCCTTCAGACCACAAAGTCTCTTCTTCCATGGTCAGAAGAATTAAAACTGATCAGTCGCTGCCTTGATTCCATAGCCTCAAAGGCTTGCATTGATACTTCCATGGTTGAGTGGTCATACACCTATAACAGGAAAAAGTTGCCATCAGAGAATGGAAAAGATCCCCTTTGGAATGGTGTACGGAAATCTCAAATGGTTCCCAAAGACTGGTGGGTAGAAGATCTCTGTGAGCTGCAGGTAGATTTATATAAGAGAGTGATTACAACAATAAAAGCAAAAGAAAGACTTTCTGGTGATGTAATTGGAGAAGCATTGAATGCATATGCGTTGAGAAGATTGCCAAGTTTTAGCAAGGGTATTGTACAGAGTGGTGACATCCTTAAGTATAGTTCACTATTAGAAACCATATTGTGGCTGCTGCCTGCCGAGAAAGTCAGTGTTCGTTGCAGTTTTATGCTTAAGTTGTTAAAGGCCTCAATGTTGTTAGAATGTGGTGAAAGGGAAAGATTTGAACTCATGAGAAGAATTGGCCAACAGCTCGAGGAGGCTACAGTTGCTGATCTTTTGATTCGGGCTCCAGCCAGCGAGATGACAATTTATGATGTTAATATAGTGCAAAATCTGGTCAAGGAGTTTGTGACACATGAACAGAGTGCTCAGACTGCCCTTCCCTCAGAAAATGAATTTCTGGAGAGTAAAAACCCAAAATTTGGATCCTGTACTCCAAAGGTCAAGGTTGCTAAGCTGGTAGAAGGCTATCTTACTGAAATTGCACGAGATCCAAATTTACCTGTCTCAATGTTCGTGAGTCTTGCTGAGATGATTTCAAGTTTCCAAAGACCGTCACATGATGGTCTTTACCGTGCCATTGATATGTATCTTAAGGTGAGGTCTTTTAACACCATGATTTTGTGAAATCTTGATTTTAGGCATGGCAAGATGCTGTATTACTCGGAGAAACTAGTTGTATCTTGATTTTTTAGATTAAGACATGTATCCTTCGATCCTATGGTGCTTTCGTTAAAGTTTTGACTACATTGCCATCCTCTGTTCCTGATGCGATTATACTTACAAAGTTGGAGATGCATTGAATTGTTCTTACCTAAGTAATATAATTTCTTTGTTTTCATTTATAGTCCTATTGACTTTTACAAATTATGATTCAAGTTCACAACTTATTTAGGTCTGGAGTTGTTACTTCTGTTTTTTGGTCTCTATACCATGTCTAACTGAATGTTATTTTTTGGTACAGGAACATGCTGAGATAAGCAAGAGCGAGAGGAAGAGAATATGCAGATTGATGGACTGCCGGAAATTGTCTGTGGATGCCTGCATGCATGCAGTGCAAAACGAGAGACTACCTTTGCGAGTGGTTATGCAAATCCTCTTCTTTGAGCAAGTTAGGCAAGCAACATCATCTGTTAGCAACAGCATACCAGAAGTACCTGGATCAATTAGGACCTTGCTTCCCGGTGGCTCTCGTGGAAGCTCAAGGTCCACCACAACAAACACAGAAGAGGATTGGGATGCAGTGCCAACGGCCGAAGATATCAAGGCTTTGAAAGATGAACTTGCAAATTTACGTATAGGAAGAAATGGGAATGACGGAGTAAGAACCGAAGCTGAAAGAGTTGTTGCCACTAACATGAAAGGTTTAGTCATGTCAAAGCTTTTTTCAAAGTCCTTGTTGAGCAAAGAGAGAACTGGTGAGATTAGTAGCTCTGATACATCGGAGAGTCCGAGTCGCGGCTCTGCTGCCGCTGAGGAGACGAAATCTACCCCGTCGAGAAGCAGAAGACATATTGTATCTTAAGTCATAAGCACGGTTGAGCATGCTCTTTTGGAATTTGTAATATGATACCACGAAATTGGCCTTAGATTAGTAGAAGTCGCTGACTTGTTCCTAGCTAGCTGATCATTTACTGTTAGTTTTTCACGCAGAAGAGTGGCATGGAGACTGATCTCTTTGGAATGTTCATGTCAAGTTTTGGCTCCATGCAAAAAACGGAATGCTTAACATGGCCTTGTTAATGTTTCTATATTAGAGATTGATTCTTAATTACCAAAGCCTTCGAAGCAAGTTGTTGTATCTGCTAAGGCCCGTCTGATGATCTGAGCACTATCTACTCTGTAAATGGATAAGCCCAATAAAAAGCACTGTTGCATGAACAGTTTTGTGGATTCGTTCATTAAAAAAAAAACCCAAACCCATGAATCAAGTGAAGACCTTTCTCTCAGTAATCAGAACTCCCAGTTGGCTGTAAGAAACGTGTCAGGTTCCTGATTCTCTAACCAAAGTTTAATATATTTTGCTAACTAACTTGATATTTTTGTCACTAATTCACGAAATTAATAAATAATTAAACCCCAATTGCTTTCATCGTACTTTAACCTACACGCGCATGAAGCTAAAGTTGACCACCCAACACTTCTGAATCAGATTTGACTCGATAGGCTTCAGTTCATGTTAGTTAAATGATGATTATATCGAAGTGGAGGACATGGTGGTAGACTTGGCAGAATTTTAGGTGTTGGAAGTCATGCAAAGATATGACTTTAGACTGCAAACGAAGGTGAAGAACCACCTTCTCTTGACCTAACCCCATGAAAGAATCAGGAAGACCTCAGATTTGACCCATTTTAATATTCAACTTGGATAGATATGCTTCTGATTTGGGTGTAAAGTGCATTAGTCAAATGGGATTTCCTAACCCTTTTTCTTCCAACTTCAGAAGAATAGAAAAGCAGCGCCAGTGTCTCGAGAAAGGGAATAATCAAAACGATTTGAATCAAATTTGGGTTTACTAAAGTCATGGTGTTGAAAGAGTTGGCGATCAAGATCTTAGGAAGCAGGCTATACATAACATAACAGATTGGAATTACAGTCAAGTGTTCAAATATCGGCGATTGACTTCTAAAGAAGATGCCGACCATACTTGACTGTACTTTACAAAGCATAAGTCTCTTCCACCATTTGCTTTACCTAAACCACTGCCATTCATAGTTTGAGTTTGAGAAAAAAAAAAAGAAAAGATGATATCTGCCATTCAAGATAAGCTTTGTTCGTGACCTTTTCTGGTCTGAAGAACCTCTCTTTAGGAGACATCTTTGCCCCAGATTTATTAAATAAATCCTTGTTTGACATGAACAGTCGCAGTCACTTGGTCAAATCATGCCTAATATTTTCCCTGCTCCTAAGTCCTAACTTAGTCAAACACTTCCTAGAGCCCTTAAAAAGTGTTACAATTATTACTCCAATCCCATTATTTTTTTTTAGTTAGATTCGTGGTCGATACTTAAGACATGTTACGAGGAATGCGATATGTTTACCAAAAGACAAAAAGTGGGTCAAGCTGAAAGCTTCCCCAGTTTCAATTTACCGACCACATTATCTTTAGATGACCATACTAAAAATTCTTGTCTATTAATGAACTGCATGCACTGCTACGAACGGTATAGTGAACTTCAATCATTGCTAAGTTGGCCACGGATAGCCTCAGATATTCACCAAACTATACAACTAATTGGATATGCATGAGTTTCAAATAGTATCAAATTGTCAGTTAAAATGGAATAAAATTAAATTTTTTAAAAACTTATTAAATAAAATTTAATTTATTTATAAAAACTAATATATTAATGAAAAACAAAATTTATTAAATGAAATATAATCAAAATCTTAATAATCAAAGTTAGCAGTTTAAACTTCAAACACAACAATAATACAATCCCATTTTTACAATTAGATGTTTTGTTTTCACAAAAATTTACGGAACGTGATTTTTTGGCTCATTATTTTTGTCTCAATTATGTTCCAACTTATCTCAATCATTTATTTATGTAGGTCATTACTCCTATTTCAACTTCTTTCAACTTTTTATTTATGTAGGTAATATAAATGAATGGTTAAGATAGGTTGAAAGAGATAGGTTAAGAAGGAGTTGAAATATAGGTCATGAGCGAGAAGATTTGCGGGAAAATTCTTGCTCCGTGATACTCAATCCATTTATTTTCTGTCTTTGTTATAATATTTAGTTAAGGTTTTTAATAATATAATTAATAACTCAAATTTTATTAAAACTGAATTAATAAATAATAAATAAATCAAAATATTTAAGACCATTCTGAAAATAAAAAATTCAAGATAATAATTTTTACAATTAAATAATTTAAGCGAATTTGAGCCAATTCTGGTGAGATTGACTTTTGGGAGGTGAAAGAGAACAGCTGGTTATCACTGAGTGAAAAATACTTGTCAGAAGGTCAGAATCTCCGGAGCAGAGCATTCACAAAACCAAATCCATGTCACTCATGACTCCTATGATCTTTCACCACTGCAAAAATCCCCGTGAAGGATTGCATGTCAATTCACACATATTTGATCTCCTTTTGTGCGAATTCAACTATGACTAGCCAAGTAACCATACCATAACCTCTGGTAACTAATGGCTTGGTGTTGGTTCTAAAGTCTAAACCCACGTGTCTTAAACGAAAAGAACAGGTAGCCTAGGCTACCCCCAATTTGGCTTTATTGTATAATGGGTTTTTGAAAGATGTCACTGCTCGACGTCCATAAGTTTATTCACGCGTGTACCAAAAGAGTAATAGATATGTCGATTGGTTCGCTTCTTAGGCTGGACCGGTCGTTCCTAATATTACTTATTTTGATGTCACATTTTTAAAATACCTTTCTCTTCTCTTAAAAGATTAGTCGGATCGCTGTTTCTATCGATTCATTTAATTTCATGTGTAGTTTTTTCTTTTATATAAAAAAAAAGAGACCAAAAGTAAGGATATATAAAAAAAAGAAGATTGAGACCCTGTGGAGGAAAAGGACAGGAGCAAAATACCTCAACACCCTCTACATTTCCCTCTCCCACTAAATAAGTACTTTCTAAAGAGCTTGTAACACGGCCAAATCTCCAGTCAATTTCTATCATTATTATTAAATCCATGCCCACAAATAAAAGAATCCTCCAACTTTGATCCACATAAAGCAACTCCTTCCTGAAAATTTTATTCCATCTTGAAAGACTTCTTTGAAATCTTCTCAAAGGACATTTGTGGTCCAATTCTTACTTAATCTCTTCAAATCTCGCATATTATTAGGTCTTTTCAAATTCCGTGTATTACTAATTCTTCTCATTATCCCTCCCCGCTTATTGTTAATTATCTAAAGATACATCGAGCCTCAAATTCGAGCTTAACAATGACACAATACGAGAGTTTCATTCAACGTGATGACTCCTTATGTAGATTAGACACTAAATTACTTTATTAAAAAATTGAGTGAATCATGATTGACCTCTTTATCTTTCTGTCTGATTGGAATGTAGGAACGTTTAGGGTAGGCGATTCTAAGCATCAAAAGATGTTAAATATATAAGCGATATGCATATATATATATTTCAAAGGAGAGGATATTCTGATTCACCAAATGACTTCTCATCTCAACCATGCGAACCGTTTAAGAGAGTTTGGAATATAAGGAAAAGTTGAGCTAAAAAAAGGGATGAAGATTGAAGACCATGCCCGCGTTGAAAACTAAGGCTATGTTTGGGTAAGAGAGGATCTAAAAAGCCACATCCATTTACAAAAAGTTGGAGAAATGAACCAAAGTGGGGGGGATATTCCCATAAGTGACAAAAGCCCATATCTTCTCATTCCTCTTTTTCCACCATCCCAAAATCCTCCATTAGTTGAGAACTAAGACCCCAAAATAGAATAGGATAGGCACCTTTCTTTCTTTTACTTCCTACTGTTATAGTCTTTCCTCTCTTCTTATGGCTATTTGCTAGTTAACTAGTACAAGAATAAATATTAAAACTCTCTAGGGTCGACAAAAATGGACGAGCCAGGGGCTGATTTGGTCCAGTCACCGACAGACCCGTCACTGTAGTCCTCCCCCAGCCTCTTGATGCACCACAAGTCCTCGGCGCACGATAGCATTTTCCAGTGGGGAATGGCTAACCTCAGCGGTTCGCGACTTGACACCTCCGTAGCAACCACCCCACAGCCGCGTTTCTTGGCCAAGTTATGCGCGTGCGCACACAATGCCCTCATCATTTTCACCGCTTGTGGTCCTTCGCCTCCCAAGCCGTACATAAAATGAAGCCCAAACGGCTTGAACACATCGGGCACCGACGGTAGCCTCAGAAACGGCAGCGCCTTGTCCACCATTCTCGTCGTTTTGACGAAAGTCCGCTTCATGCGCGACGCGCCACGTACCTCGAGCATAAACACGTCCTTGCAGTTCCACACACTCAGTACGGCCCACGACTCTGGCGGGTCGGCCAAGAACCCAGCGGACCCAGACCACGACCCGGGCCCATACCTGCCACGTGGCACAGCCAGAAATGTCCCCAGGCTGAGCTTGTTATTGAGAACCGAGTCAATGTCGCGCGGAAAGAACTCGGTGGTGGCGAAGCGACGACGATACAGCAGCACGGCGTCGTGCGGGGCAAGTTCGATGATCGTTACCCGTTTTGAAACGGCGACTCTGTGAGCAAAAACGGGGTTGACCAGGATTGAAGGAGTACGGAACTTGGAGTACCCGCATTTGTCGGTGAATAGCTTAACGGACGCTTGGTTGTCGTTTTCAGTTGCCAGGTAGGAATATTCAGCGCCGTTTTGGCGAAACCACTCCTCGATCTCTCTTACTAGCTTCAGGCCTATTCCCATTCTCCTGATTACAAAAGATAACAGATTTAATAAAGGGTAAAAAAAACCCGAATTATATATTAAAAAATGGTACAAAGTACAAATATTAAATATGGTTGAAATGAGTTAAGAAGGGTTTAAATGATTATTCTTATGATTACAACTCGCCAATGATTGCGAAAGAGTTGTAAGTACTCACCGGTGAGAAGGGGAGATACGAAGGCCTAAGATGTAAGCGGCTTTGGTGTAAACAGGAAGAGGGGCTTTGTGATAGTTGGAAGTGTTGGTTTTCACATTGCGACAGAGCTTTTTCCCGCATGTAACGGTTTTGATGCAACCTCTTACCATACCCACTATTTCTCCACCCAACTCAGCCACCTATGTTCAATAACGATCACACATATGAAACTTGGGTCAGGCTCCGACATGTATATTTGCTTAGATTTTAATGTAAATGAAGAACAGAACAACCTTGTTTAAGTGATAAGAAAAAGAAAAGATTAAAAGGGGCCGGTGGCGTAGAAATTTATATACAGAGGACAAAAGAGGACAAGTTAGTGTGTTTTGAGGGTCTGTACCAGCATGAGAAAAGCAGGCGAGTGGCGGACCCTGCAAATTGGGTCACCCAAGAGGTCGGTGAAGAGAGAGAGCTTCCCACTGGGACCGACTTCACACCTTCTCTCCACTTCTTCCACACCCACTCGGTCTTTTCTTGGATCATACTCTCTCACCACTATCAGTCCTCCTGTTGTTGATGACGACGACGATGATGATGACGACGATGACGATGACGATGAAGTTGATGATGATCGCTCTACCGCCATATTATTACCGTAATTTTAACAATATGTGCTTAACAGTTATATAAGAACCACCTCCAGCAACACAAATGTACCCAGATGATTCAAGTTCCCTGATAAAGATCAAATCTTTAAGCAGGTTTGGAGATAGCCCACGAAGCGGGAAGACGGTAAAAAGATGTCTAACGTGCGAAAGAAGAAAGAAGCCAATAGATGGCCTATATGGGAAAACTTTGGAATTAGAGAAATCAGAGAAAAAAAGATAAGATCTTTGATCAGTTCTTCTCACATAATCATCACGATAACTCCACAACAGACGCCTAATATACGTGTATACCAAGAACAACAAGGAACAAAAACCCAGAAGAAGAGGAGAAGAGTAACAGCGACGTCTACGAAGCTAAAGAGTTGCCTCTGTACTCAGTTCTGTATCGAGGAGTTGATTTTGATGCTTTGCTCAGTTAGTGAGTGATTCATCATTGCAGAGGTACAAGTGCTCTTGTGGTGCCTCTATATATACTTGCAGACTGGGTGACTTTTCTCTTTTAATACATTTTTCTGGTTTCAATTTCATATCTTTTTTAAAATTCAGTGGCCTTTTGAAGTTCCAATCTCTTCTTCTCTCTTTACACTTACTTTTTCTCTATATAAAAGCTAGTAGTAACTAATACTGTACATTCCACTTAATCAGTTATGGTAAATGATTACTAATATATTAAAATGGGAATTAGAATACAAAAGGAGTTAGAGAAAATTAAATGAACAAGGAACGGAAAATCTTAACTGAGGATATTAAAAGGATCCTAAAAGAGAAAATGGCGGCTGCGGCTGCGCAGTGTCGTGGATGTCGTTTCTCTCTCTCAGTTTTAATCATTAATTTCTGTGAAAGGAGGCGTTGCCATCATGACCCCATTCGTAATCATTACCTTTTTACTCCCTCTCTCCGGTTCTTCTTTTTTTTTCCTTTCCGCAATTCACATCCATTCATCATTATAATCATCCCCAATATCATAACTCCATCATTCATGATCATCGTCACTGTTTTTAGTTTTTACTTTGTTAACGCTACTGCTCCACCAACTCTTACAAGCATTCCTAAGTACTAGGAGGTGTATCTTCAATGCTCATTGAATAAGCAATTTAATTCAGAGATCATGAGATCATAATAGTGTACAAACTGATCAAGCCCCTCAAATCAGAAAAAACAAAAAAGAAAACAGAAAGACGCCTAGTTGAAGTTTTAATAAAGTCTTTTTCTGGTGGTTGATGATGAAACCAGCCAGCGAAAAAACATTAAGATTTTAAAGATCAATGCAACAATTGCCGTAAAATACAGTTATAATTCAACAGTTACTCGAAATGCTCTCCTCAAGTGAGAAAACCATACGTTATTTGTATTATTCAAAAACCCCGTCCATATCACTGTTGAAGATTTCTTGGTTGACTACCAGCCAAATCACCAGGCTCGACCTTTAAATAAGGCCAGGTTAGGCACCTGCCTAGGATTCACTTTGATGAAAAAAATATATTTTGTCGCTTTTTCTTTTTTTCAAGAATCTACTTTTAACTCTCATAAGCAGG
>JANITW010000234.1:59634219-59646798 GCA_027564335.1 Erythroxylum williamsii | reverse complement strand
AATCCATTACCCCTATAATCATAATCAACAACCAACCACTCATTTTTCATTCCATACCCATTAACCTCTTCCCAAACTCATCAACGAAGCACCCCCTCATTGCTACATTAATTTAATGGATTACAATTTAATGCTTCAGAGAGCTTTGAGAATGACATGATCTGGAGTTTCGATCGGGTGAAGAAATCATCAACACTATGTTAGTTTTGCCAAATGACTTTGTATTTATATATTGTATGTTTGCAATAAATTAAAAAAGTCAGTTTGAAGAGGAGAAAATAAAAACATAAATCAAGGTTTTAAATTAAAAATTAAAAATTATATTATGATTTGAAGTTACTATAATAACTTTCAATTAAGTAAATGTAGATATGATTGTACTATATATACAAATTGTAATTACATTATTAAGTTTCTTCAATGTAAATTTCTTATCCAAATGATTGCGAGTCAAAGACTCAGAATTAGAAAGAATATGTTGTAACCGTGAAAATAAAGAAGCAATGTAATAGAAAAGTGACTAAGATTCTTACTCGTCATTAAACAAATCCTTATCTATATATTTCCGAAAATTATACTAAGAATCCACCTATGATCATATTATTCTTTGTCTAGGTGATTGTCGAGGGGCCTTTACATCTGGAATCAAAGATATTTGGTGTCGACATCGATTTGCTCTAGCCAAAAAAGTGAGGGACCAGATTTATTTGACCAACTTCGACTAATAATACTTCTTGTTGATGAGCTAAGATGTCCCCTGTTCCAGTTTTGGCTCAGAATCTTTCTTTATTTTGGACTAATTATCTATACTTAACGAGGCTTTGATCGAATCGAAGAAAAGATGATTTGATGACGGAAGAGATGATCATAATTGAAAACACATGATTCTTGAGAGAAGTTTTTGGCTTTTGCTCCAATTTCATACTCCATTTTCTTCAGCGATCAAGTTTTAAAACAGTAAAGAAAGATTATTTAAGCAACTAATGCTTATTCCTAGAGGATTGGTTCTAAATTCCTCCCATCAACTGCTAATAAAAAGTCAAAGGTGTCGTTAGGTTATAGTACTAGGACCACAGCTTGGTTGAACAGAAGAAACCCTAATGTCATGTTCATGGAGTTTTTTTAACGTAATTTGTAATAAAATAATGTCATTTATCCAAGATGAAGAGCATGGGATCTCGACGATTATCACGTTAACATGTTTCACCCAGGCGATAATTTAAACAAAACGAGAAACAGTTAAGAGACAAATGCCTCGAGATGATCACGGCAGCTAAAGATCTTGTTCCCCTTTTTTTGTAATGTAGCTTTATGATCCGTACATGCTATTTTATCCTATTTTGTAGTATATACTAACATGAATAATGGCTACAAAGCACAACCTAACGTTGTAGGGCCATTATGAAACATTGAATCCTTACATTAGGCTATGTCTCGTCTCGTGCATGTAGAGAAAACTTTAGAACAATATGCAATTAAGAAATGACACCTGTGCAAGAATTTGAAACCCTCGCCCTTTTGTTTTTTATGACTAAACAAGCATGGCAATCAGTTGAATCAGTTGTATATTTAACAAGCAGGTAAACACTTTCAGAATCATCTTCGCCATTTGTCTTGCCTAGTGGGAACGAGGAGATAACACGCTTGTTATTTGTTAATGGCAGTGATTTAGAATATTGTTAATGGCAGCTGGAGACTAAACTAGGGTTTTGACGAGCTCTAGCTAGTTGACCCACCTAAGATTTGCAGATAACTAACATGAGTAGCAGTGGATGGCGTGGCTCGAGGAATAAAATGGGAATTGGATTAGTTAAGTGCCATTGTTCTCAACTCTTCCATTGCTAGCTTTTGTTGTAAACATAAAATAAAACAAATGTTGTCTTGACTAGTTAGACAGGCTCCACATAAGCTCCTTTTGGCATCGAGACCTTAAAATTGACGAGTCATAAAAATTTTATATACATTGAGAAGGCATTAAATTAATCAAAACATTACTTTTAATCCCAAGTAAGAAAAAGCTTGAGATTTAGACCATATCTTGCTCCCTCCTCGTTACACGTTTTCAGGGTCGATGACACAATAATAGAACTTTGACTCGATCTCTGTTCCTCGAATACAATCATGACCTTCTAAGCCACATTTTGCATTAAAAAAATATATGCACACATTGTCGTAAGTGCTCTTCAATGATCGAGTGGAGTTAATGATGTGAATTGAAGGTAAGAAGCAACTGACTCTTGTCAAAGGATCTACAAAGTTTATATTAATTACTCAAGCTACCTCAACCAATAGATCCAATTTAAACACAAGATGCTAGTATCGTGTTATGAAAATCATATGAAAAAATGTGTTAACGAAGAGAGCATCAAATTGGACAATGTATGAGAAATAAGACCCTGCATGTTTAGATGGAGTACAGCTTTCAATGTTGGAAAGGTTCGACAGAGGAGGGAGACAAAGAGCAGAGAGATAGGGTTTGGAAGTAGTCCTACTTTAATTGGGATTTGATAGGGAGCGAAGGGGTCTGTACTTGAGGAGCTGTCATTTCCTTCACATTTTGTTAATTTCGTAGACATTTTTGTACGCTAATAGACCGACACTAGGGTGCGGTCTCTGGTTCGGTCGAATCCCCAAGATTATGCATCCCATGTCTCTTCACCCATTCTTTCTCTTATCTCATCACATTTACTGTTCATAACATACCCTTTTGAAATGACCTTTCATTATGATCTGTATCACGTAACACCACTTGGACTACATGCAAATTTTGACTCTTTGCCTCATCCCGAACTTTTGATATATTAATACATACTTGAATCCTATTCCAGGCCAATGAAAATGTTAAATAATGGCCAGATTGGCCAGTTCTACAAGTAGAAACTAAAATGTATCATGGGTAGCACTTAACTCGTGAATCATAATCTATATATTATGAGTTATACCGAAGTATTGAAATGACTAAATGTCTTTATTGTGCGATGCAAACATTTAAATGACAAAAAAGAAGGTAGGATGCTCATAATCTTTCTATGTGGCTACCTTCATTCTATGGCTTCCTTTAATTGGCGAGACAGTTCAGTAACAAGGACACAGAAAGAACAAAGTGGTGATTAGCTATGAAAAGTGTAGTTAAATATAAAATGGAAAAGTAAACACAATAAATGTATTTTTTTCGAAGGATGTGAATATTATTGGAAGGAAAAAAGATTTGATAGGTCATCATATAAATAAAGTTATGAAATGTTTTAAATGGTATACACGAGATGAGACAATTTTGGTGAGTATGGATTTGCTTTCCCTGTAAAAGAGAAATACTATTCCCATGGTAACTCGAGCCCTCTTATACAGTTATACGAAAGTTGAAAAGATTGTATTGGCAACATCACTCAGGTTCGGATCCATATACTCCCAAAAGCTGAAACCCTTTTCAGAAAGACAAGTATACCATAATTGACACAAAACAAGGGAGAAAAATAAAAAGAGAAAAGAAATCCCTACATGTCTTTTCAGTATCTATTTAGGAACCCTAATAAATTTTATTTGTAAGACAACGTTCTAACCCATACACAAAAGAAGTACGATTTCACAACATCGTGAAGCATAACTTGTCGTAATCCTACTGTTCTTAAAGCTTCATTTATTACATTTTTCATATAAGAAATCTTATAAATATCAGAAAGGAAAAAAAAAAAGAGAGAAAGGAGGAATGAGGATAAGTGAAGAAAAAGAAGAGAGAAAGCCAAAAGCTTATCGAAAGGCCGTCGCTTTTCTATCAACATTTTAGGGAAGAGCTACGTGTGAGAAGAATACAAAAGACATTACGTACATAATTCCCATAAAAGTCGAAAAGTATACATGTATATAGTATATTATATTGTGAAAATAAGTGATGGTTTTGAGATAGAAGAAGACAAAAAGTACTGAAACGGAAAGCATGGGGGGCTATGGAGGGGCTCAATCTCTATTACGGATAAGAACAAATTCAGGAAACTTTGCCACTTATGTCTCTCGTCTAATCATAACCTAATATCATCATCATCTTCATCTGCACCATATATGCATGCCCATCAAATCGTCATCAACATGCATGTGCATCATTCCTTATGATGGAGCTTTGGGGCAATTAATTATGATATATAATTTGTAATGCTTTAGTTTAATTGAAAGCCTATCTGAACCGATTATATGTAACTTGAGTGTGATTTGCATGGACCCACAGCCTGTTTTTGGATTTAAAAATAGTTAAAAGATGAGAAAATTCAAAAGGAAAAAATTGACCCTTTTAGTATGATTAATTAACGAGCACTATAGATTAGTTGTCGAATTTTTACTTGGTGTAACAAGAACTTGAATAAAACAGTAAGCTTAACAAGTACAATATGTATATATCAAGTTTTTTTTTTCTAAACTAAAAAAATTCATAATAAACAAAATTTAAGATAGTAGCTCGTAATTATACACAACAACAATAACAACAATATCAGTATATGACTTCCCGCTGATCACAAATTAATAATCTTACTGGTTGATCTAAAGCTCACCTTCTATTTAAAGTAGTATTGTTTTGATAATTTAAGAGTTTGATTGATATGATCATAGAATGATATAAATCACACAGGATCATGCTTTTTAGGGTTTATGTTTTATCAATTCAATGAGAGTACTGAGATGTTATAGAAATTAACCAAATGCCGATATATATGTAAGATGCTTTTTAATTAAAGGCTTGAATAAGAGAAAGAGGTGGATGGTGATCATGGTCCCAAGTATCGGATTATATGCCAAATGTCTCGTAAGCAAGGTGAGGTTGGGATTCTCATCGTGTCCTAACCTTGTCTCTAAACTGTTTTTCTTCCAATTAACACTCTTTTTCCCAAGGATAGCTAGCTAATTAAAGAAAGTTGATTAAAGATGTCTCTTTAATTATTGGGGGAAAAAAAAAAAGCAAATACCAAAAATCAAAGCATGTCAAGTGGCTCAACTCATAACCGTAGGTTCAGAGGGTCTCTTTCTGCTTAATTTAAGTTTTTTAAGCTCTTAAAATATTTGTTCAGATGAATATATGTGTATATATATATAATTGTAATAAAAAATTTAATTGTTCATATAATTGAATTTATCGTTAATTTTATATAATTTTAAAAAATAACAATTATTATTTAAAAAATAAAATAAAATAAGTGGAGCACGATGTAAAACCTGAATTCATGGTTATAGGTCGTAGTCGTACCTAACAGGATTGGTAACTAGGAGAAAAGAACAAGTTGAGATGGTGGGTTGCAAGTTGGGGTCGGTTTTCTGTGGGCAATTATAGGCATGGCACACGGACATTGTCCCTATCGCAGATAAAAAAGAAAGCTATATAGCCACCTGGCCATCAACTATATTTGGTAGTGACTATGTCATTTCACTTTCTTTGCCTCTTTGGCGTCGTTCGCATGGTGGAGGTAGGAAATCATGGAATTTGCCTTTTCAAGTCAACCTCGACAAAAAAAAATTCACCCAAACCCAAAACTGTCTTTAATTATTTATGGCTTAAAAGTGAAAAATTTTAATTATGTAATTTTTATTTTATTAATTAATCGTTTATTTTGCATAAATTTATAAGTTTTTAAAAATTAAAAACTTAAAATTATTTGACAATTTCTTTCAATCATATCTAAAATTCTTTATTTTTATTCAATATTTAGTCATTTTAAATCTTACATCTCTCGCCTTATCTATTTAATTTCCAGTTTAATTTTCAAAATATTGGTAATAACTAGTCATTATTGTTAGATTATTTAATATCCTATGCGATTTATAGATTTGAGTTATATGAAAAACACTCAAGATAATAATTATTGGGTATTAAATGATAGAACTCAAATAGGTCCAAAACCTTTTTCCTCTATCCTTCTTACCTGAAGTATCATGATGGTTGGTGAACTAACATGATAGTTGGTAAGTTTTAGAAACAAAAGTTTATGTATGTAGTTTGAATTATTCTGAACTATTGAATAAACGCATTAAAAAAAAAGAAAGAAAGAGAGGGAATAAACTTGTATCAAGAACATCAATATCTTACAAAATAATCATGAATATAGTTACGATGTAAATAATTGTGGATCCGCATAAATGTCTATCAATTAAGTGAGAAAACAAAGAATTATTTGAGAACCATTTCAATATGTTTTTGTTGTACTTTAAAAAGAGATTTATGGTCTTAAAATTGCTTAATAATAAAGATAAAAGACTAAGATTTTTGTCATCATATCAACCGTGTTTTAAATTTGTTTATTAATGGAAATTATTTTCTAATTGATTAATAAAATAGTAAAAATATTTTCAAATAATTAAAATGGCATGTGTATGATAGAAGCACTTACAAAGTGGAAGGATGATGCCTTTGAAAGTTTGCATATTTGTTTCAGCACGAGAGAATTTGTTTGGCTTTGTCTTGGTGTTGTTTCAATGTATAAATAATTATGACCCCCACGTCCGACTTTAGATAGTGGTTGGGTCGGTCGTGTTAGACCCAAATTTAAATGTAGAACGACGCATGGGCTGATCAGTCCATCCCTTAGGGACTGACCTAATTCTTACAGGTAAATCATATAAATTTATTACCTCATCATAAAAAAGGTACGATTCTCATAACCCTACTTTTCACTACTCACCAGCTACCAAAAGTTCTCGTAAAAACTGAATTAAGCGTCGGATGGGCCTACCGGAAATCAACCCCCAGCATGCCTTTATTGTTTTGTAAGTATCATCAACAAAGGATCGACCAATCTCATAGATCCAAACAGCAGCGTCCTGCCTCACCAAAATCTGACAGAACCAGATAGCTTAACGATACATAGGTGCATGATGTGAACGTCTACTGCTAAAGCCAATCAAGGAGTCAAAAGGATTATGATATTAATATGTGGAAGCGGAGATTCGGATTAGAGGATGCAATCAAAATGGAGGAAACTGAATCACAGGCGATGGACAGCTATATACTTTGATAGTACGTAAGAAGAAACCGAATGCATTCAATTCTTTGCAACCGAACGGGAAAAAGCAGTTCTGTTCGTTACTTGTTATTTGATTAACCAACTCTATAGTCTCTGTGAATTCTCATGAATGGACGAGTGAAAAGGGTATCGTTACTTTGTGTCTTTTGATTATACACTCTAGACTTCATATTTGAAGTGGATGACTAATTATTGAATGCTGATATATAGAATTCTAAAAGCAAGATGCATATAATTGTCAGATAAACTGGAATTAGGCAACTGGATAATGGGTATATAGAAGATGCTTACTACTGAGTCATGTTACGAGGCCTATGTTGTTCTCTCTTTCAGTTACGTAGTTTTTGTTGGGCCTCGACGAGCTTGTCAGTCCAATTTACAACTTCTTGTCACCCTCACCATCGGTTCCTCACTATTAACCCTTCTTTCCTGAGGGGCTTCAACAGGCAAACGATACTGTATCATGAAGATGAAGCTCATTTTCATGAGTAATTATGTATGAATCACCAATGGACCAACCTGCAAGAGTAAAAGATAACGATTGAAATGGCCTGAAATGGACATACTCACTTAGAATGATATGGAGATAAAGAAGCAGTATAATAAAGTCATGAATTAATGAGCTAAGTATGAAGCATCCTAGGAAGGTTTACGAGATGAATAATTAGCAACATCGAACCTACTAAAGTTTGGAGTCCAATTACATACTACAAGAAGTAGGAGCTAAATGTTCACAATCAAAAGAGTATATAAGATAGACATATATAGCGAATTTTAAACAAGTTTTCAAACTTAAGAAATATATCAAACTATAAGTTGGCCAAATCCAAATACTTAAATCTAGGGATCAATGATTTAAGTGTTAGTTTGAACTTGATTTAGTTTAAAATCACCAAATTAGACTTGATTTAATCAAACTTTCCCTTCAACTTGAAGAATAAATTTTTAGAATGCACTCTCTCAGAGACGGGCCAAATCCAACTTAACTCGTTACCATCTGTAAACATAAACAACTTGTTCGTTTTAGAGTTTGATCTTGAATTCGAGACCGAAAAAGAAGAATATGCAACTATATTGAAGAACTTAGGTGAATGTTTTAAGGACAACACAACAGATTGTCAAAGATCCAATGTTTCTTATGTGACTACTTTAGTGATTATATTGTTTTGGCATTATTCTTGTACTCCTACAACTCCCAAAATAACATACATTGGTTGAAGTGATGCAAAATGTAGCATAAGTTATCGTATCTTTGATAATGACTCGAAGTTAACGAGTTAGGTCTGATTTGAGCAAACTTCGGTTAGGTTTAAGTTTCACAATCTGGCACAACCTGAAGCCCCATTTATATATCAATCAACCCTAAGTTTCTTATCGAAGTTTTTGTTCTTTCATCTTTCTCCTCCTTTTTTTCACTTTTACAAATTTGTGCAATGGACAATATTATAGAGGAGGATAAAGTTACAGCTAGAGAACTTCTTCAACTCATCCTCAAATGCCAAGTTAGGATCTTCGAAATTTGCATCCTTCAAATCTCAGTCCCTTGAGGTCACAAGTTCTCTTTTTAAGGTGAGTTTTAATTCGGTACTAAAATTAACCCATAAATGCCAACTTGTCCCCAAATTCTAAAATGCTCCATCCTCCCTGATTCTCGGAGATAAGCTGCAATAATTCTAGTGCAAGAATGTTGGGAGTATGAATGGGGAAACTCATATACTGCTATGTTATCAAGAAAAGAAACCCATTGTAGTTTTTGATATTTAAAGGTAGAAAGTATTGATTTTTGGCGATGGAAAGAGGTCAAAAGTCCTATGACATAGTCAGGCCTGTGGGCTTCAGATTAGGCTTAGACATCCTCGTACCCATTCAAACATAACCTATTGTCAACCCTATCATGTGGATTTCAACCCCAATCATTATGTGCAAAATATTTTAAGTTGTATCCATAATTTGTTTACATAAATAATCGAAAATTGGTCGTGTAATGTAAAAGTCACCACAACAATTCGACTACTTTCTAATGATCTTCATTCAGATAATACATAAATTGGCAAAAATTATTCACCAAGAATGTAATATCAGGACATGTTAAGAGTTGTGTAATGAAAGGCCTTGCAATTTTCTAATAGTTTTTCATATCAAAGTATGGTGGGGCTGAATGTTTGTTTCGAGGTGAGCTTAGAGATGGCAATAAGATAGGCTCAAAGGTGTGCAACCAGGCTTGAGACTATCCAAACCCAACTTGCCCCACATTTTAAGCAAAATAGAACAGTGATTGTTAGGAATTAATCAACTGGACGGGGAACACCTGACCCAGTAGACCCAGGCCCATGTTCATGGAGTAAGTAAAAACAAGCTAATCGAAGGAAAAGGAGTAAACCTCAGTGGGAAACTCTGTTTCGATGTGTTGCGATACTGCTGGTAATGATTTTTAAGTGATTAGTGCAGAATCACGAGGCTTTGATCCCCTCTTGAGGTAAAGAGTTCAAAACTGAAACAATTTTTGGCGCAGCCATTAGCACCAAATCATCAACTATTCTACATCTGAACTCATCATTATCATCGTTATCACATCTAATCTAAAGTTCCGCAATAAAGTAAAGTCTGAAAAAATATAACAATATACAACCTTACCCTTATATAATAAAAAGGCTGTTTCCGATAAACCTACATATAGATGTAACAATAAATGAGTTATAATCATAAGATGTGTACTTACTAAAAAATGAACCTTTCAATGATTTCTAAAGAAACATAACGGATTATAAAGCTTGAGAACTTTCAAAACTGGATTGGACATCGAGGAGATTACTGTCTAGATATCATGGAAGGAACTATGAATGTTTTCTCTGGAGTAACAATGTCAAGTTAGAGCCAAAGAAATCATTGATTCAATTACCTTCCAAGAGTACATTGATACTCAAATCATACAATAGAAAAATGAGAAGTATGAAAAAATTGCACATAAAAAATGACTGCTCAATAACAACAGAAACATGGACCCCGAATGGAAGCTGTCTGTCACAATGACAAGATCGGTCAGATTACAAATGAAGGCCCGAAAAAAGAACAGAAAGATGCCCGTTGACAGCATCAAATTAGGTGCGAGTTCTGCTGCTTTCTGTATTTCTAATTGGATAGAAGTAAGGATGGGCCTGCAAGACACACAGTGATCATAGATCAATCATTTGCAACACAACCTAACAGCATAAATTTACAAGAACAATTAATGATCTGTTTTCTGTTTCTTTTCATGTGCATAATGATTCCCGAATACATTCTCTCTTCAAAAGATGGAAAAATAAGGAAACCTAAGAGGCCGTCACTAAGTAGCGGCATATATTCAAACAAGAATCTCTGCAGTCAAAAATTTTTTTGTTGATAGTTGCAAAGGGGAATTTACCATTGCTTCTTTTGCAGTGGGTCTTTCCTGGTGATCATACCGCAGCAACTTGTCAAGGAAGTCAACAGCCTTTAAGGGCAAAATATAAATATAAATTAAGTGGGGTGCAAAAATAAAAATAAAAATTCTCCTTGTAATTGATTTTCTACCTCAGGAACTGCCAAATGTTGGTTATCCACATTAATGAACTTTGTCCATGGTTTCCGGCTATGTCTGTACGCAGAAAATATTTGCTCAAATTAGATAGCTTGACATTTAAAGGTGAAGATTTGATAGAGGATATAGAAAATCTAGCAAACCTGCCAACAAGGGCTGCAAGATGAGGATCCAACTCTATGCGATACTTATTCAAGTATGCATTTAACTCATCTGTTCCAAGTACCTGTATCAGAAGGAAAGTAGAATTAGACATCCAGGCCTTATAAATCATGTACCTCCTCCCTCCAGCAGTTCCAGAAACAAAAATAATCAGATTTCTTTGCATGTTCAGTACTAAAAACTAATTAGATCTGCCTTTTTTGAAGGTTTTACAAGATGGGGAGATTAAGAATCCCCATCGGACTGCTTGGCAGGATTCCCACAATTCCAATGACACTAAACTCAATCTAAATTCCAGTAATACATATTGATAAGTTGTGTCTTTTTTATCTTTTTTATATGTATACTATTTGAATGTAAAAGAGTAAATCTAAGATTTTTAGGCAAACAAATGGATTATCAAAAAAAATTGATTTAAGTTGAAACCTTGTCCAAGACATTTAAGTGTGCAACCATCTATGACTCCTGCAATTGAAACAGTAAAATAATCTACAGAAAGAGCTCCTATTACATATTCTCTAAACCATTATCTAATCATATACCTTGGCAATTTTAACCAGCTGGTCGTAATTATCATGCCCATAGAAAAATGGCTCTCTACGGAATATCTGCACATTAAATTTACTGACATTTAATCAGTGAACAGAGCATTCAATATTACTACCATTGTATCAGCACATTAAATTTACTGACATTTCATCAGTGAACAGAGCATTCAATATTACTGCCATTGTACCAGGTATTCCACATCATATGGCGTCAAGAAACAAGAAGATGATAAATTGAAAATTAATGTTTCCACCATCAGATCTATCAAAGGCCAGGCAAAGTCCATAAATGAGCCAGCCCTATTATCTATGATGAAGCAAAAGCATATCAAAATTATTACTCCCAGTCTATCAGGATGCAACAAAATGGTCCAAAGGGAGAATTAGGCTCCACTTCAGCCTTTAGCATTGTCAATTGTTAACGATCTTGCAAATATAAATGGTGCAGTTGACAAACAATTTAAGGAATTATGGATAAAAACACTAACCATCCCTGCAAACATACAACCAAGACTCCATAGGTCCAAAGAATAATCATAGTCTTGCAAGTCAACTAGAAGTTCCGGTCCTTTAAAGTATCTGGAGAGAAGAAACAAAGGAAATGGAAGTAACGTTACACATACATTCATAGTATTTAATCAACAGAGAAAAGCAGTTTTGCAAAGAAGAATTTAAACAAGGCTGGTGGCCTTGAAATACAGAAACCAATTTATCTATGACGTTCACAAGACAAAACAAACCTTGAAGCAACACGAACATTATATTCCTTCCCAGGATGATAAAACTCTGCGAGGCCCCAATCTATTAGACGAAGTTTCCTCTGATCATGATCTATCATGACATTATGAGGCTTCACATCTCGATGCATGATACCTTGAGAGTGGCAATAATCCAACGCCTGCAGAAAAGGATCCATGACTTGCATAATGATCTTCGCTTTTATGGTATATATTGTTTTCTCTAAAAAGGAAAACAAACAACAGGAAAGATACCTTCAAAAGTTCATATATGTAATATCGAATAATCATAGTCAGACAGAGTTGGATAAAGCACTTTAGAATCAGTGTTATTCACATATTCAAGACTTGGGGTCTTTGATTGCTGATCTTATCAAGCAGCTTGACAATATTCGGCCCTCCACAGAGATTCTGCAAGATTTTGATCTCCCTTGTAATCTGCAGCCATTGGAAAACAAAGTAAACCCTCAATGTCCCTATAAACTCTGCCACAGCAGACAAAGATATAAAAGAATAAGGTAATTGATGTCTTATGTACCAATTACATGCACAAGGAACATCAATTTCCTTCA
>JANITW010000234.1:59487009-59502790 GCA_027564335.1 Erythroxylum williamsii | reverse complement strand
TTCTTATTATTATAAAATAATTTATTTATTAATGATATATAATAAAACAAATAAGATAATTTTAATAATAATAAAAATATTAATTATAATAATAATAACATTTAGATAATATAATAATACAGTTGGCTTATAGGTTTATCAATGAATTCTGACTTGGTGGCTTAAAAACGGCGCCATTCACAAGCGCAGGGCACAGATCCTCTCATGTTCACCAATTTTTACACAAAACGTAGTCGTATCGTATCGTGTCTTGGACAGAATAAGACACGATAGACTTGACAGAGGATCTGCGCCCCCATCATCTACTCGTAAACTGCGCAACTGCCTCGCAGTTCTCGTATTTATATCGAAAAGCACACATCTAGCGAGCTGGCGTGCCAACATAACGATGATTCCTATATCCTTTGCTGTTCGTTCAAAGTTGAAAAGTTGAAACTGGAGAATATTATAAAGCGAAAAAGTTGGAGAAAAAGACAACAGACAACATATTGTAAGCTAAAAGTTTCAATTAATTAAGATGTCATCTTCAATTATAACGCATAATTATTGTTAAGAGATGTTTTTTATTTGCGAGCTACCAAATGCTTCTTTGTCTTTCGCTAATTCTGAACGTAAAAGACAAGATCACATTAGTTGAGATGAAAAGAAGGAAATAGAAAACTAGGGAGAGGACCAACAGCTTACCTAACACTACTTTGTCATTTGCTAATCTTTTTACAAATAAACAAAACATTTGTTGAGCTGTAACATCATTTCACCATTTTAATATAACAAAACCTCCTTTTTTCTTCAGTTTATATATGGAGGATTTTCATCCCTAACTCATCACTACCATTGCCAAGCAATTACTCCTTGAAATTTCCCACAATCCTTTTGATTACTGAAAATGGTTGATGCCATTATTTCCACTGTGTTGGGGGACCTAACCTCCATGGTCCTCAGTTCCATAAAAGAAGAGGTGAAGTTGGTGACTGGAGTCAATGATGAAGTCAAGAATCTTGTGAGCAATTTCAAGTCCATTCAGGCCTTGCTAGATGATGCAGAGGAGCAACAAGTGAAGGAAGCTTCTGTAAAGAATTGGCTGTTTGATCTCAAAACTGTTTCCTATGACATGGACGATGTGTTAGATGAGTGGAAAGCCTGGATTCACAGATCACAACTCGACCTTCAACACCAATCTTCGGATCCCAATCCCAATCCTCTCAAGGACAAGGTACTCTCCTTCTTTAGCTGCGTCTGCTTTACTGCAAATGATATCAGTCTCCGCCATGTAGTTGCCGGCAGAATAAAAGAAATACAGCAAAGGCTAGATGTCATTGCGACTGATAAAGTTCGGTATCAACTTAATTCAACAGAAAAAACTGAAAAACATATCAAGAGACATGTGACTACATCTTTCATCGGTTCACAAGTAGTAAAAGGTAGAAATGAAGAAAAAGATAAAGTCAAAAGCATGATGCTTGATGCCAAATCCAAGCTCCATATCATCTCTATTGTGGGGATGGGAGGGATAGGAAAGACGACACTTGCAAAATTAATTTATAATGATAGCGAAATCCAAACTCACTTTGATAAGAAGATGTGGGTGTGTGTTTCGCATCCTTTTGATGCAATGCATGTGGCCAAAGCAATCCTTGAATCTCTTGATGATTCTTCTGTACATGATATTAAAGAATTAGAAAATGTGTTGAAAAAGATACGAGAAATCCTTAAAGAGAAGAGATTTTTGCTTGTTTTAGATGATGTGTGGAATGAAAGTCGTAATGAATGGGTGGAATTAGAACATTCTCTCAACTGTGGTTTGTTAGGAAGTACACTTCTAGTAACCACGCGTAAAGTAAGTGTTGCATCAGTCATGGGGTGCAAGGATGAGAGTATCCACAGAATAGGGATTTTGAGTTGGGAGCAATGTTGGTCAATAATTAGTGAAATTGCAGTTGTTGAAGAGGAGCGTGAAAAGTTGGAGACTATTGGGAAGAGAATTGCAAATAAATGCAACGGTTTGCCTCTTACAGCTACTGCTATAGGAGGCCTCCTACGCTTTAAGAAAACAGAAAAGGAGTGGCTGAGGGTCTTGGAAAGAAAGGAATGGGAAGGTGATGGTATTTTGGATCCTTTGAAGCTTAGCTATTACGATTTGGCATCACCATTGAAAAGTTGTTTCTCATATTGTGCTATTTTCCGAAAGGGCCAACCTATAGCAAAAAGTAGATTGATTGGCATGTGGATGGGTCAAGGTTATTTAAGGGGGAAAGAAGAAGATGAAGATTTAGAGATGATTGGCGAGATTTATTTCAAAAATTTAGTTGCACGTTCTTTGTTCCAAACGTCACCCAACTATGATGTCAGTTGTACATTGCATGACATGGTGAGTGATTTAGCCCAAGAATTTACAACAAATGAGTGCTCGGTTATGGAGTTCTTAAATGATATAGAGCCCGCCCAAAGTTCTGTACCTGCAGACCTCCGTCATTTAACTACGGTAATTGCAAAAGGTGTTCCATTTCCCGAATTTGTCTATAGTTTGAAAAAACTTCGAACTTTGGTGATTGAATTCCTCAACTTTAATTCATCACTATCTGTTGTTGCTCTTGAGGGTATATTTAATAGTTTGACTTGTTTGAGAACGTTAGACCTTGGCCGGTGTGACGTTAAAGAAGTTCCATCTTCAATCGGTAGATTAGTTCATCTCAGGTGGCTTGACTTGAACAGTAATTTTAGGCTACAGAAGTTGCCCGAGAGCTTGTGTGAATGCTACTATCTGCAGACACTGATTCTTTTGAATTGCGTGGATCTGGTTGAATTGCCTCAAAGGATTGGACAACTAGTCAATTTGATGTACCTGAAGATAGGGGGCTGTAGTAAAATAAAATGCCTTCCCAAAGGTATAGGAAATCTCCGGCGTCTCAAAGAATTGAACGACTTTTACTTGAGTGTGCAGGAAGATGAAGCGTCTGCCGCTGATATTGGGAAGTTGAATAATCTTAGAGGGACTTTATACATACACAGGTTGAGAAATATAAGAAAGATAGAAGAGGTCAGCGCAGCACAACTCAAAAAGAAGAAAAACATTTCCCGATTGGGTTTGGATTTTGAAGGAGAAGGAGATCATCAAGTGGAAGATGAGCAAGAGTTACTTGAAGCTTTAGAGCCCCCTTCAGATGTGGAGATGCTGGACATAGGAAATTACGGAGGCAACAAATTGTTCCCACGTTGGATAATGAAGTTGAGTCTGCTGAAGAAACTTACCATTTATAATTGCACAAATTGTAAGGAATTGCCTCCATTGGGAAGGTTGCCATGCCTCGAAGTGCTAACCTTGCGAGATATGAAAGTGCAAAGAGTGGGTGTTGAATTTATGGGAATAGAAGACGAAGAAGAAGAAGATCCATCAAAATCGTTCGTGGCATTTCCAAGACTGAAAACACTTAAATTCTTTGACTTTTCGGCATGGGAAGTGTGGGATGATGAGTGGTTGATGAAAAGAATTAATAAAGATGATCAAAAGAAGAACACAACAATGACGGTCATGCCATGTCTTGAAAAGATCCAAACATACGATTGCCCAAGGTTGAAGACATTCCCATACTATCTACTGTCGCCATCAATCACCAGAATCCAGCAATTGGAGATAACGAACTGCCATGTTCTTCAACAACAGATAGATAAACACAAACTCTCTCACATACCTCATGTCTCTATTGGCAATGAAGTATTCGGAGGACTCCCCGCATGGCTTCTTGGGTCTTTCTTCACCGCTGCTTGAAGGTTAAGCGTTAGCAGTGGAGGGTGGTGCTGCAGTGGCTTAGTATTGGTCTGTGTGGTAGGGTTCAGCTGACTTAACAGATCCAGTGGGTCTCAAGCGAACCAGCTTGCCTCTTCTCCAGGAGTAATGTATTTGTGGTACACTTCCAAGTCCCTCTTTTAAGAGATGGACATTGTTACCCATTTCGCTACCAAGTGTTACATGTTCAAATTAAGACAAGCTTGTTAGAACTTCGAATTATACCGTCCAAAATGATTGGAGCTTTGATTGTGTCCATTATTAGCTCCCGTGTCAACCATGTTTTTTTTTTTAAATTTATTTATTATTTTATTATTACTCACTCCGAAAAAAATACTTTTATTTTAAAAAAACACGCACTAACTTAACATAAATTTGATTTAAAAAGCTATTTTTAACACCACAAAATTTGTTTAACTAATTTAAAATATTTTTATCAAAAACTAAATTACAAGAAAATATAATTTCTTTTACTTTGATTACGTCATTCTTTTCTCATCTTATTATATTATTTGCATGACTTGTTTATATGAAACAATTATTGAGAATGTAGTTTTTTTTTTATAATTGTATTCCGTTGTCCACATGTATTAACTAAAAAAGTTATATATTTTAAAAAATAATTTAATGAGTTAACTAATTTCTTAAAATTGGGTCACAATTTTAATTTAATTAATATTGATATTTTTAATATATTTTTACTTTCAGTTAATTGCACTTATCAAAAGTCTCAAGTGATTTAGTATAGGAACAATTGAAAGATCAACAACCGATTGGATTATTCCTTTGGGGCAAAGTTACCTGTTTTTTATTAAACTCAGTGAATTTAGCCGAAGTAAGACAAATGGAGTGATGGGTCATAGCCGTTCTTAATATTTTATAAGCCCTGAGCAAAGTAAAAAAAGTTTCAATTTTTGTCTATTTTTTATCTTTTTGTTGTTCTTTATGAGGTCAAGAGTAAGCTCTATTTTGTTTCATTTTATTTTTTATAAGAACAAAAATAGACCATATTTTATCATTTATAAGGATGGGCCCTGGGCAAGTGTCCACCCTGTCCTTTCCTAGAGCTAGCCTTGGATGGGGTTGTGATATAATGGAAAAGCCAGGCGGAGCATACAGTTGTAAATCCTGGAGATGAGTCTAGCATAAGAAATTTTATCAAAGCCAAGCAATTATCTAACATCAACCAATGCAAATCCTTAACATTTTAGTTCTTCGTCTTTTCTCTTTTTCTCTTCCTAATTGTCCTAACCCCTAACTAAGGATCGAATTTTATATATGATTCGGGCCGACCCAAATTCAAAAAATCTGGTCTGACTCAAATCAAGATTGAACTATTATAAAATTTTAGTCCTTAGATTAAGCTTAAGTACCGGTTATTTGGTCCATTTCAACTCGAAATTGAAAGATGATTAGCAACAGGGGAACTCATTCTGTAATAAAATTGTTGGAACATTGATGAAGAAATATGATGTTTCACATCATATTTTAACTGCATATAATCTGCAAACGAGTGGGCAAGCAAAAGTCTCCAACCAAGAAATTAAATCAAATTTGAAAAAAGTGGTGAATCCGAATAGAAAAGATTGGAGCTTACGTTTAGATGATGCCTTGTGGGCCTATCGGACTACTTACAAAACTTCAATAGGCATGTCGCCTTACAAGATAGTTTTTTTGTAAACTTGTCATTTGCTTGTAGAAATAGAACATAGAGCCTATTAGGCTGTGAAGCAGTTAAATATGAATTTGGTAAAGGTTAGTAACAATAGGAAGTTGTAATTGCAAGAGTTAGAAGAGATTTGTAATGAGGCTTACAAAAATGCGAAAATTTAAAAAGACAAAACTAAAGCTTTTCATGATAAAATGATTTTAAGGAAGCAATTTTCAATAGAACAAAAAGTTCTTATTTAACATTCAAAGCTTAAGGTATTTTCAGGAAAATTACGATCTCGCTGACTTGGATCATTTATTGTTACCAATATATTTTCTCATGGTGCAGTAGAAATTCAAAGATTAGACACTTCCAAGATGTTTAAGGTTAATGGACATCGCCTGAAACCATACTATGAGAATGCTCTAGTCAAGAATGTGAAAGAGATAGAACTGGTAGCCTTGACCTATTTCTGATCAGGTAAGTTGATAAACACGTCCAGCTAACGACTAAAAGAAGTGCACTTAAGGGCAGCCCAAAAATTTCCTGTTCAATTTTATTTCTATTTTTTAGTATTTCTCATTTTTAAAAATTTTTAAAATTATTTTTTAACTATCAATTTTATTCCATTCCCTTTAGTATTTTCACATGTCAATATTTTCAATTATAATTTAATTATTGACAAAAAAATTAAAAAAATTGCTTGCCCAACTACTGCCATCTCACTCACCCATTGCAATTTCAGCCTAGCACTTTCATTCACCCACTCCAATTTCACCCACCAATTGCAAATTTATCCAACATCCATAGCATTCCAACGAAAACCCCCAAAACTTTTACCCTCCTTACCACTGTAAACAATGCTACCTACCAGTGCAAATTTTCGTAGGTTTTGTGCTCTTATTCTAGTGATTTTAGGTCTGTAAAATTCCAGAACTTGGGACCATTCCACGCAAGAAGAACGACTCACGTCAGTTAGCTTCACCAATCCCTACATTGGTTAATACTCAACCTCCATCAGATACCACAGTTGCGACGCCGAGTCCCTCCATTCCTCCCATTTGTGAATCAACCCAAGGTCCCATAACTCGAAATCGAACTCATAAAGGTAAGCAAATCAAAAGGAGAAGCCAATGGAACTCTCGAAGTGGGAATTTCACTTTCTTTTTATTGCCAGAGGATAATCAGAGATATTAACAGTTAAGCCAACGAAAAATTTACCCATGTAAGTATGTTTTGACTAATACTCTTGATGCTTTACAAATTTGTAATTCCTTTAAGCAATTAGTTGGAATACATTTGTTAAAGTTAATTATTCTGCTTATGTTGAATTGACACGAGAATTTTACATAAACTTTCAATTTAATTCCCATAAAGAATTTGACATACTTACTAAGGGAGTTATTGAATTTAGACTTATAGGCCAGGAATTTGCGTTATCTGTTGCTTTGGATTTTATCAGCCAATGACATTAAGAATGAACCATTTGTAAGTTCGAGTTGCGATTATCATATTGATTTTTATGCCTCTGAACTGTGGACTCAATAGGCTTTCGATCCTCAACCATATAATACCAGTGCATCTAAGAGTTCATATTTGAAAAAAATCATGTTTTCAAAATCATACAATAACTCTTAGCATACAATTTTTCGGGGCCAGGAGATTTTGCTGGTACACTTTCTAAGGCTGAATTTTATTTTTTGTGGTGTATAGACAAACAAATTCTTGACAATAAGAGTTTTTAGTTTCTGACTCAATTTCAATCTGTGTTAAACAAGAAATCCAAACCATTGATGTTAGGGTCCTATATGACTCAATTGGCTATTAATTTGAAATTATTGGATCCTAAAAATACTGACATGCTTATGGCTTATGCCTTAGAATCTTTAGATTTGGAATGTTTGTTTAGGATGGGCATCATTGAAATAAGTCATGGGTGGTTATCCTTTACTTATTTTTACTTATTTCGGTCCATTTGTCACTTTTAACCCACGTCCATCCACAAAGAGTTGGGTTGTCTCACCTACGCCGAGTAATAGCCAACATCCTCAAGCCAACTTAAACGCTAGTCTGGCTCGACTTGACTTGAATGCTTGATGCACTGACTGGAGCAAAATTTTACAACATATTGGGTACACCAAGGATTCCAATCTCCTTACCCACCAATCCCACGATGGGCGATTAACTTACAGAGAAGCTTTCTTTCCTTTTCTCTTTCATATTTTAGCTTCTTTTACTTATATGATTACATTGGAGTAGAAGCAATTTGCTTAGCTTTACATCCGTCCCAAGGTCTCGCAGCCCGCACTAAAATAGTGCTTTACCCCTAGATGTCTGTACATGCCAGATCATGAATTAGTAACTGCATCCAATCTGCCAAAAAAAAAGTAAAACAAAAAGTCGAAAAATTCCTGCCTCTCTATCTGTCTCTGAGATGCTTGGATTTTTCAAAACTCCATGGACATGCAGAAGAGAAATGCTATCCCCTCTCGGACCAAGACATAACTTTTACTTGTTCAAATAACAATTAAGGTGAAGCAAAGCAGGGTCAGGAACAACGAATCTCTTTATGATATACAGATTCATTTTGAAAGTTCGTTATTGACTTGTTTGCAATTGATTAGCCAACTTTGACACTTTCTATACTTCCATTTTTAATGACTTAATTGGTGTGCAAAACTTAAGTTAATTTTATTTTTAGGATAATAAATGCCACTTAGTTAAGAAATAAAAGTGTATACACTTATTCAAGGTTTGGCAATCATATGATTAAACATGGTGTATAATTGTGGTGAACTACATTAAACTGTGAGTTTTTGGGCCTAAAAGATTGAAACATTTATATCAATCTGTATTTCTTTGATGTATGATTATCTTCTAAGGTGAATTCTTCTCTAGAACTTGCTTGGAACCGACTTGAGATCACATTTATACATTCACATATAAAAATGATAAAGGTCCTCTTTGTTTTAAACCTTTAGCTTAAAAAGCCAACCCAATTCAACATCCTCTGTTAAACCTTTTGAGGTGAACCCTTTTTTCTTGATAAACCCATAATAAACAACTAAAATCTTTAATATCTTCACCCATCATAACTGTAAGTAGGCATTCTAACCATAATTTATGTCAAATTTATTTGGAGAAATACGAAAGGAAAGGAAAAGAAAAGATGAAGGGAAATTGAAGAGATTGAGACTTAAATTATGTGTTATATTGTTGTCTCCTGATCTTAAATATCAAAATGTTTCAAGAAAACGAAAAGAAAAAAACTTAGTGGAAAACAAATTATAGAGTGTAGTCTATCTCTATACGGAATGACTTTGTTGACTCCTTTATGATTGAAATTGTGTCTTCGCAAGTGGTTAGATGCTTTGCTAATGTTTATGATTTTTGGCCTTTTCGTTAATCAATCCTTACCTTTACCTATAGTCCAATACAACCTTGAATAAATCCCTTTTGATTTGTGCATGCTTATATTTCATATGGTGAAAAGTTGGTGAAAAAGCAAGCATATGGTAGAATATTTGCATTAGAAGAATTTGAATGAAATATTGAACCAATAAACACTAGAGTGATTTGAGCGAAATATGATCTGTGAGAGTTTGCTATAATTATGGGCTAATTTTTGAAATATGATTGCCTTAAATTGACTTTGTTTATATTTACTTGAATGATTAACTCTGGGGTATTAATTGACTAAGAAATGTTTAACTTTTGAAGTGTGCACTAGACTTGGAAAAAAGAAAGTTGATTAGTTAGCCAATTGACTAGAATTGTAGTCTATCGAGGACGATGAAAAGAATGGTACGGGAGAATTTGATAAGTTATTTTTTTGGGCTAACTTTGGAAATAAATCTCTTTAATATGTTGAAATTTTTATTTAAAATTAATGAATTTGTTTCTTAATTGTTATCAGGTGATTTTTAACACATGGGAGTTGAATTTGAATAAAAAAGATGCAAGAAAAGCAAAGGCAATTCGAATTTCCAGCTGGTAGAAAAGTTTTTGACTAAGCGTGGACACGTGAAAAGGAAAAGTTTATCACTGGAGTCTGATTTGAAAGGAGATTCGATAGACTTAGGATTCTAATTTTTTTGGGAATTAAGTTGTTTTCTTTATGTGGAGATCTGCTACCTGATTTTGTGGGGGAGTATATCTGATCAAATAACTTTAAAAAGGGAGGATGACCCCTCTCAAAATTTGATCATTCACATTCTTGTTTTCTTTTGGAGAGTTTTTCATTTTTTTGAAAAAAGGGACTGATATGGAGACCGGACGTACTGCTATTCTTCTATCAAGTTTTATCACTGTTATGAGTAGCTAAATCCATTTTCTTGATTGAAGAAAACCAACCTTATCATCTAGTATGTGTGAGATTTTCTGAATAAAGTTTCTTTCATTAACTAATTTGAAAAACACAAGAAGTTCTTTTTAAAAAAATTAATGATTTAAGGGTTTTCTAAAGTTTCTTAAACCATATAAGAGCTTTACATCTTATACCTTTTTTTATATTACTGGAACCTGTAGTTACTCTTTTTTTTAGTGCGCATTAAATAAATCTTCAAATGCATATGGCGATTTCAAATTGTACAGGTTGATTTATGCCCTATAATTAATCAGTTAGTTATATTTTAGTAACATAATTATTTAAAGACATTATTTATTTTATACATATTTAGGAGCATATGTTAAAGTTTATGAGATAAATGTATATTAAAAATAAAATTATAACAAGATTATAATAATGAGATTTATATTATATTTATATGTTATCTCTAAATTGTTCCTAGTCATTATTCTAATGAAACTACACATTAATATATTGTAAAAGGACTAATACATGTTGTATTTCTTCCTTATTAAAGAAGTAGTCATTCTCATAAACTAAAGTATAAAGATACTCAAACAAATATATAGGTGCTTGTTAGAGAAAGTTCATTGAACTAACTCCATATGAGAAATCTATTTAGAACATGACTTGTATATCTACATAAATTTTTATAATGATAATTGTATAAGTGATCATTTGGCTTGAGATCTTCAAAGTATCTCATACAGGGATTGATATGCTTTGATAATTCTTATAACGCATTCTAATCAAGGTAGCTTAGTTGGTATAGCTATTAGATATAACTTGAATTATACAGGGGTAATTGAGTGATTGACATTCATTATCCTAAAGTGATTAGGGATAATGTTTTATTGTTTTCTATTAGTATTGATTTAAGAACTTTGGCCAAGATGGAATGGTAATTTGAAAATTGTTTTCATATGTAATTAATAAAATCAATTACTAATAATAGAGAGCTAACATTATTATAATCAAATAAAACAGAAATTAGTTTTATGTTCTAATTGGAAAATTGTATATTGAAGGAATTACATTATACAAAAAGATTATGCATAGAAAAGATTAATCATAACTATTTTGATATTCTTAATATTTGGGTAATCGTAAAGCATTGCTAGACCCCAATCTTAATATCTAGATATAAATTATTTAATTAGATCTCAATTATAATTTAGGATTATAATTTATATTTGTTGCCAAACATATTTAGAAATATATTGGGTCTTACACAAAAATAATTGGTAGGAGAAAAAAGATAATTTAATCAAGTTAGACTTGATCTTAAAGTTTAAAAAACTTAAATATCAAATATAAAATATTTAATAACTAAGGACCAATATAAGATATTGAATCTTATTTAGACCTAATTGGTAATTTTAATTCAAGTTTAATTAAAATTAGAAATATATTTCTATTAAGTTACTAAAAGGTCCAAACCCTACTGTAAATGGGCTCGGGCTTTAAAGGATGTAACACTTCTTGGTTACGCTCTCTACTCCACATATAGAGTTCTCTCTGCATGTTCATATGTCTGCTACGTAAACTGTAATGAACCAATTTCTAAATAGTTTGAGAGAAATGACAAGAAAGGGATCGAGTTTTATCATAAGGTACAAATTATGATTGATGCTTTATTATTTTTATACGTTAATTATATTATAGGATTTTAAAGTGATCTTGATTTTTGAAAAATTAAACAAAAATATTTCATATTTAGTTTCCTATCCATATAATCAGATGCTACTCCAATTTCTCAATGGTATGTGAAGTAAGTCACTTAAATGAGAAAGTGAAAAGTCATGTGACAAACTTTGTCCAATTAATATTTGTAACTTTATTATGTCTTCACATACAGCCCATTGTTCAAGTCACTAAGATGAAAAGTAGTCCCCAACTAGAACTCGACTCTCAAACCTTTAAATTGATAAAAATATGAGAATTCGTGTTATGAATTAGTTTGTTTTGAGTTATGTAACCGTTGTTGCACATGTTTTCTAGTAAAATGGGGAGATTGATTAATTTGTAGTTAGAAGAGTGATTAATTCTTCATAAAAACTTATGCAATGCTATTCTTTTACTCAAAACAGAATCTTTTAGAGGATTTAGCTATAATAAGTTTTATTGGTGGGAAGAGAGAGTTTAACACCCTAATTATGTAAGAAAAGTTCAAAAACTATACAGAAGTTATATCCTTTTACAGTTCTTTAACTAAAATAACATTTAGGTTGAATTAGCTTTAAAAAAAAAAGAAATCTCAATACCAAATACTTCCATAATGCAATTCTTCATAGAAGAAATTAGAATAAAATTATCAACATTGGGGATGAGAATGGTTAGTTTGTAACAACCAAAAGCAAATTAAAATTACAACAATGTCTTTTTTACTGACCTTTTATAGAAGAGTTCGCTTCTTATTGGCAGTGTAAACCTCCTCCAAAACATTCCTAAAAGAGTCAACTATAAAATGTATGCTATTATGGAAAGACCATTCACCATAATATAGATAAAACTCTTTTCAGTTTTAAATCTGACTAGAGGTGGTAAAGAAAGCCTAGTTGGCCTAAGTTAACAGGTCTAACTCAAGTTAACTAGACTTTGAGCTGGGCTATAATTTTTTAAAATTTCAAGCTTAGGTCGGGCTTAACCTCGAGATACTTGACCTAGCTCGACCGGAGTATTAAAATTTTTATTCAAAACAATCTTGTTTTTGGAAAAAATGACATCATTTTGAATTTTTTTAAATTTTTTTTAATTTTGATCATGTTGAGCTCGACCTTAAAGCCTCGAACTAGATTGGGCTTTAGGCTGAACTTAGGCTTGATAATAGAATTTTGGACCCGGCTACATTGGCTTAACCTATTGTGAAGCTTAAACATGATCAAGCTTTAAGTTAAGACAAATTTAATACCCTTTTCTTATGTAGATAATGGAGTTTGGTGGGCAATAAAATTTCTTATAAACTATCATTCGATTTCTTGTTATAACATAATTTATAAAATTATCTTTGAAATACTAACAAAAAAGATTAGCTCAAGCAACACATAGCACCATAGTCAAACTCAAGTTGCTTTCATTAACGAGAGGTGTATAGGAAATAACATTCTTTTAGCCCAATAACCACTAAAGAATTATAAAAACATTCCTTTAAGACTAATTGATTGAAGTAGATCTATTTTCAAAAAGCCTAGGACATGGTGGAATGAAATTTCTTGGTTTCATCTTTGAAAGCCTTTAGATTTGCCTTCCCTTTTATGAATTAGATTATTTACTGTGTCAATACATCATCTTATGCTATCTCAATTAACAAAGAACCTACACCTATTCTTAAAGACGTACTCGTTAGGGAGATCTCACTTTTATATCCCCTTTTTTATTGTGTGATGACACCCAAAAGAGGGTACGAATTGAGTCTTTATAATTCTTTTGACAAAAAATTGCTAATTTAATATGGAAAAGATCACAATTTACAAAGGATGAAAGTATGAAGAAAAAAAATGAGTTTTAACACTACTCCTAAGTAATAAAGTAAAAGAATAAGGAAAGAGATATGCAAAATTGTTTATAATTGGTCAACAAATTATCCTTGCCTACGTCTACTTCCAAAATTCTTATTAGATTTTGCACTATAATTCTTCATTCAAGGTGAAGGATAACCTTTATACAATCTATATTTGACAAAGAGAAATCCTTTTATGACTTTTCAAGATGAAAAAGAATCTTAATATCATTCTAAACCACCCCAAATATAATAAATAAGAACCCTAAGAAAAGCTTTTAACTTAAAGTAACTCACTTAATTGCTTTGATAATATCAAAAAGACTCATTTACTCAAAATGAAATAATGAATGATTAAATGATTAAAAAACACTTAAAATATGTGTAAAGGACAATCGAATGCTTATTGATGCTAAGATCAATGATAAAATATGTATTTATAGGATTTTAGATCCTACTAGCTCTTAGAGTTAAAAATTAGTCATTATAACAACTAATTACAAAGTATTAGTTGACCATTCTAACATATTGGTCGACCAGTGTGCATTAAAAGTATATATTTATTAGTCGCTGAAGCATTGGTCGAACACTCAAGTATTGGTCGAACACTCAAGTATATTGATTGACCATTGTCTCTTGAAAGGACATTAGTTGACTACACCATTATATTGATCGACTAATGTGTGAACAAACTCACTTGTTATACTTTCAACTTTCATTGATCGACCATTAGCTTGTATTGATCTCCTAATCTCCCTGAAAATATAATTTTCAAATTTTAAAATGCTCAAATTTGATTTATTTGATGCAATTATACTAATATTCAAAAAGTTCCCTAAAGAATTTTTGAAAGGTCAAGAAGCTTTTTTTTTGTTAAAACAAAGAGTTTAATACCTCTTGATGAATGAAAAGACTCGTAAAGTGATTTAAAATGCTTATGTATGTGCTTTTAAGATTATCAAACAAATGAAGTGAGATTACAAATGATATTATAAAATACAAAAAGTTCGTATGGATACTCTTAAAGGCTTGACATGTGTGTAGTACCGGTCATTGCAATGAATTAATTTCATAAGGAGTTCCAGGGAAAGGACAAGAAAAGGATCAAGCTATATAATAAGATATGGACTTATGATCCATATTTTATTATGTTCATGTTAATAAGATTATAGAATTTTAAAATGATCTTTTTAATTTTAGAATATTAATAAAAGTTTTTATATTTATTCTACTAAGTATAGGATTGAATCCCACTTCGATTTTTCAACAATTAATTCAATAAAAAATTATTGTATTTAAGGTTGTCATGGAAACTTGTATTTTGGGCCACTTTATGCTCATTATCTCCAATTTAATTACGTATTAGGAGATTTAGCTTTCTAACTTTTTCTCTGTACTTATTAATTATTGTTTTTTTATAGTTGTTAATCTTTAGTCGTTAATTTGTGGTTTTTTTCTTGAAAAAATATTTGAACTAATTAATCTCTTTTTACTTTCATTATAAAATATAAAATTATTATTTAATATAACAATTTGAAATTAGTATCTAGAGAATTTTATACTCACTAATCTAATATAATTTTTAAATAAAGAATAACAACTACTATAACTAAAAAAGGCATATATACCAAATAAAAATAATATAGTTATATTAATAAAACAATAAGAACATATTATATAACTAATTATATTAATTCAACTAAAAATCTAAAAATTTAAATTAAATTAATTAACCAAATACACTTTTTAAATATAAAGATTACTCCAAGGTCAGAAAATCTTATTCCCATTCGAAAAAAAAAGAAGTAAGTGAAATTACAATGTGGTCAGGTCGGTGCTGGGCCCGAACCCAGTCATAACGACCCGTGGGCTGATCGGTCTATTCTTCAAAGATCAGTCTCATATCTATCGGCTAAATCAAACCCAGGCCCAATCCACGCCATTCTGTGGCCCATTCGCAGGTGGAAGTCTCCCATGCATACATAAAGACTTAAACCTAGCACCTGCTCTATATATAAGATATAATTCTCCCATAAAAGAGGTACGTGATCATTAACCCTAATCATCCCCGTTTACAACGATCCTACCCTGACCAAAGAGACTGACTTAAGTGTCGGGAGGGCCTATCGGGAAACAACCCCCGACGTGCCTTCTTTGTTTTGCAGGAACCTTCAAGCTAGAGCTCTTGGGAGAAGCAGCAAGCTCCAAGGATCCGAATGATAACATGCAGCCTCGCCAGAATCAGGCAGAACCAATTGACGCCCATCGTGGGGCCCGATATTAGGGCACCACGTCCAAAAACACGCAGATCAGTCAAGCAACAGCAGATAATCCTGATATAGCCGTTGTCGCAGCTTTGGCGTTTCAGCGGATGGGTCTGCAGCTACCTGCTACCCTGCCGCCGACACACCATGATTCCCGAACGCAGTCTTCGGACCCGAATGATCAACTGCAACCTCAAAACCTAGAACAAGAAGAACAGAGCGTAGCCTTGGAAGA
>JANITW010000234.1:59434113-59447692 GCA_027564335.1 Erythroxylum williamsii | reverse complement strand
AAAACACTACATTTTTTATGTCAAAGCATAATTTATGATTTTCATATAAATAAAAATAATTTAATGACCATTGTTATTCCGGTTTAACCAAACATTTATAATTTCTGATTTTCGTTCTCATATAATTAATTGATTTTCTTTTTTAGGTTGTTTTTATAAAATAGGAAAATTTTAAGTTCTACATTGTTTTTCTTGTAAAAGAAGAAACACTAAAAGGTAAATTGAATTTTAAAAAAAAGTGATCCATGAAAAAGATTATGCAAGTTTGATCGAGGTTTTAAAAATTGGACCGATCCGTTTGGTCTAACCGAAAAAGGTTTAAACCAGTTGGTTTTTATACATAGGGATTATTAGATTAAACCGAATCGGACCATTGATCACTTCAAACTTTTTTTAGTCGGATCGGATGGTCCGATCTGGTTTTTAGAACCTTGATTATGAGTCAACATTCATAATTTTTCACTGGAATATTGGACCACTAAAGGCCTAAGTTTGTTAGCAGGCTATTTGGGAAAGCCATATGTATGGATGAGAATACAACTTTGAAGAAACAGGTTGACTACGCTAGATTATGTGTGAGTATGGACATTTCTAAGGACATGAAAGATTATGTCCCCATTTTAAGGTTGGCAAATGGAAATTCCCTAAAGGAAGATAAAGTCATAGTTACTTACCATTAGAAATCATCCCTACAAGCTCAAGGCAAAACATGGAAACCAACAAAGAAAGTCTTTGTAAGGGGAGATTATAGAGAATTGATGGGCCCAGATAAGCCTAAAATAGAAGGCAAAATCGAGATGGATGAATATGAAACACATAATCAAATACCTGAGGATCAGGGACTGATTATTCAAGTAGATAGAATTTTTTCCAAGGAGGCTAAGAGGGACCAAACTAAACACATTATAGAGGATCAGCAGAAATATGAATGATAATAGGGAATATGGCACCACTACAAACTACATAAAGGGTGGAAGAACATGATACTAATTGTAAAACAGATAAAGGAGTAACGCATAAGGGAAGTCCTCCTAAAATTCAACAACAGGCAGCCACTCAAATATTGCCACAACAATCAGAAACCTTGCTTTAGGTGGAAAATCAGGAGGAAAAGTTTGAATAAGTACAAACTAGAAAGAGCAATCGGAGCAGTAGGAAAGGCTCAAAAGGTAAAACCATTATTACATGACCTTTTTAGTATGGAATGTTAGAGGAGCAAATAACCCTTCGAAGCTCAATGCTTTGAAGGATTTTATCCAACATGAGAAGCCTAGATTGTTTTGTCTATTAGAAACAAAAACTAGACTCAAAAATTTGAATAAATTAGGTTTTTTTGGAAGTCGATGGAAGATAAAGTCTAATCACTAGTACTACGGTTATGGGAGAATCATCATTGCTTACGCTGAGAATCTTATAGAGGTGGAAGTTTTGGAAGCTAATAAGCAATTCATTCGTACAAAAATGGCATTCAAAATAGAGTACATTTTAGTGTTTGCTACCTTTGTCTATAGTTTTAATACTACATTCCAGAGAACGGACCTACGGAATTCAATGAGAAGACTAAAAGGATCAGCTAGTGGTCTATGGATTATAATTAGTGATTTCAACTCCACTATTTATCAATCAGAAGTTGAAAGAGAATTGTAATTTGCTCAATTATAATACAGATTTGCTTGATTGCACCAAAGATGTGGAAATTCTGACTTAAAATTTGAAGGTCACATATTTACTTGGAGCAATAAGAAGAGTTCTAAATAGCTCATTAGAAAGAAATTAGATAGGGCCTTAGTGAATGTGGAGTGGTTAGCAACCTTTCAGAACAATAAACCTATTGTTTAGATCTAGGGTTTTCAGATCATGCCCCTATCAAGGTGGATAACCTCTTTAGAAAGGATTATTTAAAGAACCATTTTAGATTTAACAATTTCCTGATTACCGTGGAAGGGTTCCAAGAAACCATTTCCAAAGGCTTGGAGTTTGAGGTCACTGGTACTAAACAATTTATTTGTTCGCAAAAACTAAAGGCTATCGAACATGAATTGAAGAGACTAAATGGAAGTAGGGGACAGAGCACAAAACAAGTGATAAAAGCTATTAGACATCGACTCTCACTTGTACAGAAATCATTGGTTGATAATCCTACTGAAGAGATTATGATGAAGGAGTAGAAGGAAGCCTTGAAGCTTAGGGATGTCCATTTTGGCTCAGGTTGACCAGGCCACTGGGGGGCTGCGGGCCAAAATGGTTTGGCTCGGCTGGGCCACACGCCGAGCATGACATCCTCACTGAAGCTCTACATACAAGCAGTAGATAACCACTACTCACTATTAAAACAGTGATTCAAAGTCATTTAGATTAAGGATGGGGACAGATGCACAAGGTTTTTCTTCAATTTAATTCGATAAGGAGGAATGTTAATAGGATTACTTTGATTAAAGTTGAATCAGGGGAGGTCTTGTATGAGCAAACTAAAATTGCTCAAAATGCCTTGACAAATTTCCAAAAGTTCCCAAAAATTGAGGGAAATGCAACACTTTTCGTGTAAATCTCAGGAATTTTATTTCTTCTAAAATTCTTAAAGATGTAGCAGGTCTTTTAATCAGGCAGGTCACGAATTAAGAGATAGAGGTCGTGGTGTTCAAAATGAATGGTTCGAAGGCTCTAGGACTAGATGGTTTAAATGGTTTCTTCTATAAGAAAACTTGAGATAAAATAGGGAAAATTATGAAAGAAGTAGTTCACGAGTTCTTCAAAAATGGAATACATCTCAAAGATATCAACAAGACTTCCTTGTGTTTGATTCCAAAAATCCATAATACTACTACATGGAGCGACTTCAAACCTATTTCATGCACTAACTTTGTATATAAGATTATTGCTAAAATCTTGGCCAATAGATTGAAATATGTGCTACACTTCATCATCAGTGAGAATTAAGGAGTCTTCTTAAGCAAGCGGAATATTTGAGATAATATCCTAATCTTGTAGGAACTTCTGAAAGGGTACATAAGAGGAAATTCCCCTCATAACTGCACTATAAAAGTGGATCTCTAGAAAGCTTTTGATAGTGTCAGTTGGAGCTTTTTATTGCAGACTATGGGAGTTATGGGTTCCCCTAAATTTTTATCAAATAGATTAAAGAGTGTATAACTACGATATCATTTGGGATTATGATCAATAGGAGTCCCACTGAGCTGTTCAAAGGAAAAAGAGGACTTAGATCAGGGGATCCACTTTCCCCTTACCTATTTCTAATTTATATGGAAGTTCTTACCCTTATACTGAAGTACAAGATCCCCTGAAGTCCAAATTTCAAATACAATATCAAGTGTAAGTGGCTTTCATTAACTAGTTTATATTTTGCAGATGATCTAATTATGTTAACAAAGACTGATATTCCCTCAGTTTCATTACTAATGAATACCTTACTGAGATTCGAGGAGATATCAGGATTGAGCATCAGTTTTTTAAAAAATTTCATCTTATCGAATATTGCTTCACATCTAGCTAATGATTTATCTCTTATCACTAGAAAGGGAATACATGACCCTCCTATTACATATTTGGGCATTCTTATCTTTTTGAGACGACTACGATTTAGAGAATGTCTTCCACTTATTGAAAATATTCAAAAGAGATTAAGTTAATGGACAAACAAAAAGTTATCTTATGGTGGTAAAATTTAACTCCTAAAATCTGTTATCATGTCTATAAATACATACTAGTGTTCTTACATTTTCCTCTCCAAGGGGCTATCAAAACAATGGAAAAAATGATGAAACAATTTCTAAGGAGTAATGAGAAAGGAGAAAGAGGAATCACTAAAGTCAACTGGACTCACATATGTTAACCAAAAGTAGCTGGAGGATTAGGCTTGGAATCAGTTGGCAAAAGCAACAAATGCTTATTGTTGAAAAGGTTGTGGAGAATTTTAAGTGAAAAGAAATCATTGTGGATTAAGTGCGTATATAGCTACATATTAAAGGGTGGTAGTCTATGGGCAACTAGACCTAAAGATAGTTACTCATAGTTCTTTAACCAAATACTAAGATTGGGAGAGGAAGTACAACACCAGATCACATGTAAGGTAGGGGCAGGGGATCGAATTTCACTATAGTATGACAATTAGACAGGCCAAGGAGTACTAATTCACCATCTAATAGCTAGGGCTACTCGGGATAGATTTTTAAAAAAAATTAAAATCCAAGAATTAATTTCAGATGGAAACTGGGATTTTTCCCAAGAGGACTATGGAATGGTCCAGTTGTTTTGGAAATAACCCGTAGGTAAGCAAAATAGCTAATGTATGGGACAAACCCAAGCATTAGATGGTGTAAGTTGATTTGGAGTAACACTCTCAAACTAAATGCTAGCTTCTTGAGTTGGTTAGCCATAAAGGATAGACTAAGTACTATGATAAGACTAAAATTCCTCTCCTCCTCTAAACAATGTATCCTTTGCAATCTAAAGGTAAAGGACAAAGATCGTTTATTTTTTAGGTGCGAATATTCTAAAAGAGTATGGTAACTAATTTCCTCTTTATGCATACTTAACTGATATCAAAGCAATCTGAATGGCATTATACAAAAGATACTGCAGATCCATACATCCAAACATGACAAGGATGTCTACATGGTTGCCACTGCAACATTTATATAGGAGCTTTGGAGGGAGAGAAATAATAGAAGATTTGTAGGAAGGGAAAGACGTATACACTCACTCACAAAAATCATAACTAACAGTATCAGAGAACAACTGGTCATAAACCAGACGGAGAAGAAATACAGTGAGAGGCTAGTAATTTCTTAGAGACTCTAACGAGACTCCAAAGATATCTAGTTAATTTCAAACACTACATTTGTGTCTTATACAAGCAAGGAACCACACACATATCATTTATGCAGGAATCTAAGGTTGTAGTTCTTGCCTTAAAGGATCGATCCTCTGTGTTGTCTTAGCTCTTTGATCCTCTACATTCATCACTGGTACTGAAGACAATAAGTCCTGCGTTGGGAGATAATACCCTTCACTGGCCAAATCTTTTCAAATGGCTAGAAAGATCCATCGAGTAACCCTAATTAGAGATTTCATTGGTTAAAAAGAATATAAAGATGAAGAAACAAATTTTAAATCAAAAATCCCTTACCTTCATAGCTATTACCTGAGGAAAGAGTTGAAGAAAGCTTTCAAATTACCTTAATTTGGAAACTTCTGGAGGATCTTTTAGATGGGGGAATAATGTTAACTCTCTATAGGAAGTTCCCCAGTCGTTTTGTTGAATATTCCACGAGATCATTTTATTAGCCTTGAGTCACAATGTCATTTGGTCAAACATTGGGAATTAATTCGATGTCTCCCTTGCATTCCTTGATGAAGGATTAGTGTTGAACTCATATTCAATTATTATTTCAATATCATTTTCAACTTAAAAAAAATGAACGTAATGGATTTCGTACCGTGCAGACCAATATCTACCAAAAACTGTACGAAACTATGTTTAAAGGTACCACTCGTCAGTACAAGGAACTTTGCATGATACCGGTCGATATTTAAAATATCAATTAAATACTAGCAGATACTGAAAACTTTGAGAAATAGGAGGACTATTTTTCAATAAAATATTTTATTTTTATTTAATCTTATAGTTCTTACTTCATATTTATTATATATCAATTTTATAGCGATTTAATATCGATTGAATCTTTAAACCTTAAATCTTTCCTTTGACTAGTTCAATATCTAAAATTTTAAACATTGGAAGAACCCTTCCAAATAGGCAAAGCAGCTGTCATCAATTGGTGGAGAAACCACGAGGAAACTAGAGAGAAGACAAATGAAGGCACTTGTGATGCTAAAGAAAACACGAGGACGCTAGAGAGAAAATTGATGAAGACACTAGAACTAATGGAAGATGAAGAAAAAATAGAGAGAAGCGGTGTCTTTAAGTTATCAGTATGGACAAAATGATGCCATTTTAGCAGATAAAACGACATTGTTTTCATTATTTTTTATTCTTCTCCTATTTGGCACAAAAATATTCGTAGCAAAAGCTTTTTAACGATGAAATTTATTTTTGTAACTGATAATTATGGGATCTTTGTGTTTTAGCTACGAAAAATATTTCTTAGCTAAAAACATTTTGTTACGAAAATAAGTTCATAATAAAAAAGTCAACAAATCTTATTAGCTACGAAAAATATTTCGCAGGTAAAAACCTTTAGATATGAAACTAAGTTCACAGTTAAAAACAATCACGAAAATTTTTAAGTTAGAGGTATTGTTTGAATAGGCTACGATTTTGAAATTTTGTAGCCAAAAAGTAACTATTAGTTACAAATTTTAATTCATAGCAAAAAAAAAAGCCAAAAATCCTGTTTTCCATAATGTAAAGAAGTTTCACCCTCAATAAATAGATTAATTCATCTTAGGTAGCATGACTTGTCTTATAACCTTAATTTAGAGAAATTGCTTAAGACATTATGTTAGTGTTATAATTTGCAGACATTAATTCGTCTTTATTGCGTTAGCTTGGTAGAATTATCTCAAAGGTTTGGAAGCTAATCAACTTGATCTATTTGGATATGAAGGGTTATAATAAGATAGCATCTTTCCAAAGGAATAACCTGGCATCTTAAGAGTTAACTTTTACATACATGTATATGAGAATGAAACATCTTCTATTGTATTAGCAAAGTTGAATAATCTTAGAGAAACTTTAGTTTATAAAACAAATTTCCATAGGAGGGCAAAGATAAACAAAAATTAATTGTAACTTAGATTTCATATATGCTAGCCAAAACATAAACCCTTTTTCACTTTTTAGGTGTCAATTCTTAAGGCTTCTCTTTTTGAAATCTAAACAGACCAATATTTCTTCGTATAACTTACACCTCAAACAGGATCTAAAGTCCAAGGCTTTTTGATACACAGAATCCTTATTAAGAGGCAAATATAAAGCATAATTATCTTTCTGTATGAATGTTGCTACATTATTAAAGAATTAAGCTTTTAGGAGAACTTAACAGGAAGTTATAAGATAGAGAACACATTGTATTTTCATTGAATTTCAGACGTTTTACAATGAAAGAAAATCCTTGGTTTCATAGACTTAGCAAAGGAAATAAGGACAAACAACTTTTAACAAAGATTCCCACATAACACAATAATTCAAACTAGAATACAAAAGTAAATAATAAAAGAAAGAATTATTGAAAATGTTGGGTCCTAATAATATTCTTAGAAGATGTAAGAGAATCTATTAATAGGGCCACTAGGCAAAGGAGAACTCATGGCATATAAAAAGATCTCCTTACTCACTTTCATCTAGAATAATGTAATCATAGTTAATATCACTCGTGGCTTTGATCACTTCAAGAGTAGCTTTGGTCAGAGGGCACAAAGGGATATTAGAAACCAAAGTTACTTTATATTTTTAGACCACATCAATCAAGAAATAATCTTCTCGCTATAGCTCATAGGCTTATGGAATTTTTTACCGGCAAGCTTTAAAGGAACTGCATCATAGGTTTCTAGCATATATACTAGTCGAGTGATCTAGTTCATAGAACATATTTCCATAAGAGAGTAAAGATTAAAAAAAAGATTGAATGTAGTTTAGATTTATAAACGGTAGGCCTTGAGAATTGAATCCCAAAAAGTGATGACCGGCTTATGTCTCGGCTAGCATATCTAAAATATAAGCTATAACCAATCTTTGTTTGTGAAGTCAGGTCCAAAATATTGTGTTTTAATATAACGTTTGAGATCAGCATCAAGTTGAGCCATCTGATCTTTCAAGAAGGTATAGAGCTTTTGGATCTAAGAAGATGCAAATTCTAGTTGTTTTTTAAGTAGCCTAAGTACGTTGGTTAAGCCCATCAAGCTTGTTATCGATGCAACAAAGAACTTTGTTTTGGGCCACAACATTGTTAGTGTGCCAATTAAGTACTCTATCTATAGGATTGGAGACAAGAGTACATTAAGAAGTAATACTAGTAAGACAAATGTAAGGGTTAGAGATAACCCTTTTATGATTATTTGTGCGTCTCTCAATAGGAGGAAATTCATTTTCATATAGTCTTATCATCATACAAGGAACTGATGCTAGAGTAGTGATAGCAAGAATGAGAGGAATAACAGGCTGAGGTTTATTAGGAATTGGATCTTTAAGGAACATATGTTCTTTTCCAACAGCTTTAAGCAACTACTGAAGAGTCTGAGGTCTAGGTTAAGGGTTTTTAAGCCCAACCCATAGTTTAGAATCCGGATCATTATTATTATGTTGAGGATGGAATTGTTAGGAAGGATGACAACATTGGATTTCTCTAGGTTATTGCCTTCCTTTGCATCAAAATTTTGCCCTCCTCTTTTGAATATAGGCCTTATCCTCACTATTTGAGTCTTTATAGCTTAATATTGGACATATTTTAGAACCTGACTCACACATAGATGGATCTACATCCCATATAAAATGTCCACGATGATGGATGATGTACATAGGTTATCTATCAGATTTAACATAATAGATGGGAGATCTATCTTTGCCTTCTTTATGAGATTACATTGGTTGGAGCATTAAAATGAGACTAGATGTACTAGATGGTCTAGGTTGACCTTCATCGGGCTTGTGTAAATGGATTTGACATATCCATCTTGTGATGTCCTAAAAATAGGCAGAGTAGTTATGTGGAAAGAATGCCTATGATGAGCATGGAACACCTTATGATAGTTAGCGATCCACTTTGTTGGCATCAACTTTTCAAGTTCCATCACTGACAATATGTTTTGGAATCTAAATGATAGTAGCATGATCATGAGCGTGGTTTACTACCATATATAGAGCATCAAAAGTGGAATTGGGAAAATTAAGATCAACGGTATGGTTCTATAAGTGATAGATCATTTACTGATGTAAAGTATCCATAACAACCATAGGGTCTTATCATTCTCTTGTGATCTGGATTTGGACTTAAAGTCTTTCAGATATAGTAAGACCATCTAACCTGATATTGAAAACAATGCATATTGGTAAGTTATGTAGACAGTGTCAGGAAGAGAGATCCTAGCAGTGGTTGGAATTCTTTTTCTTTCATAGAGAATAAGAACTAGCTCAAACATGGAGATGAGTATGATTATGTTCTCTCCAAACAGATATAAGTTCCTTTGGAATTTCCAATTTGACATATTGTTTTGCTGTTGTAGTTTTTAAATCACATTGCTATAAACGAGAACTTTGGATAATCTCTTTACTTTTATATGATTTGTAGTAAAGATGGCCTGAATACTTCTACTCTAATAAAGATTATAGAAATATACTTTAGGGATGTAATAGGGGTAAAGATGTATCGTGGATATGAATTTCTTCAAGAAGATGGATAATTTCTAGAAGATGGATTTTGTTGGAAAGTGTTGGATTTGGGGAGTCCACTTTCATGAGAGATCTACATCATGAACCTAGTGAGGAAACATACTCGTGAGCTTTAACACCACATTTAAACTCAAAACTTTAAGACATTATGTTTATGGGTTCTTTCTACTTATATGCCCCTCACTAATTCCATCTCTTTCTAATGTAAAATTCTTACTCACACTTAACATCCCAACAATCTCCCCCTCAAGTGTGAAACTTTCACATTGGGCTTGGACTCCCCTTTAAGTGAAAGCCTTTTTGCTTAGTTGCTCGAGTATATGGTGTAACCAAAAGTCTTTCTACTTCACTAATCTGGGCCCAACAGGAGTCTCTTTGCTTTTCTTCGTGGGGAGGCAACCATAGTATTTGACTACCATCTCTATACTCGTCCCTTGCTAAACCATCGACTCTAATACCAATTATTGGATTTGGATAGCCCACTTTCATAGGAGATCTTCATTATAGGCCTAGTGAGGAACTATACTTGTAGGCCTTGACACCACACTTCAACCAAAAACTTTAAGGAATTAGATTTATGGGTACTTTCCACTTTTATGCTCCCCACTAATTTCATCTCTTTCTAATATGAGATTCCTACTTACACTTAACATCCCAACAGAAAGAGTGTGTTTAACGTTGGAAATGAATAGTACAATAGTGTTGGTAAATGTTAAAGCTTGGTAATTCCAATTTTCTTATAAAATAATAGAACCCATTATTAAATTTAAGTTGCGATGTACAAGATAAGTTGTGCCAACTTCTACTATACTCAAAATAGTAAAGAAACTAAATTACAAAACCTAGTCTGCTCATGAGGCATAAAGATGTCAATCAGTCCAAGTCCAGCCTGGCTCGATAGAGTTTGTCTCAATTTGGTACCACTCTCGAGACCCAAAAGTGGAACAAGTGTTAGAAGTGCATTCAGTATCGGGTAAAATTGAAACTTAATAAAGGTCCCCCCAAGAGCTCAAGCCACGGGCAGCCCGGCCCAACCTTATATTTTTTTAAATTAAAAAACAATGTAGTTTTTAACATTTTGATCAAGCCGAACCAAAATCAGGTCGAACCAAAATTGACATTCCTAATGGGCATAAGCCACCCATGAACATTGGAAGTCAACTTTATTCCCTTTTTCATCTAAACTTTGCCACTTTCCAAGAACAAAATCTTTTTAATTGGCTTATTTGTCAAAATTGTGAACGTTTTAATGATTGAAAAGGAAAAATGAAACACACCCAAGCAACTTGTCGCGACCTCAATACACTATCAAAATTTCACGTGCCTAATTGAAGCAAATGACTTAAATAGATAGAAGCTTTTGAAAATAGTGAAAGGCCTTGTTTTGATTACCAGCCCGATTCCCTTTCTCTGTTGACTCTTTGTCTCCTGTCCAAATTAGTTTCGTAAATGCAATTAAGTTGTGTAGTTCTCCAATTCAGGTTGGCTCTTGCTACTGTTTAGTATCATCCATGTCTGAGTTGCTGCATTTTTTAGCTCTATTACTTTTGGACAAAAAAAGTTTTGAGCTAGAATTCACTCTTCAATTTTAGAAGTTTTTTCTTTTCAATAAGATTCTTTCTTTTCTCTGCTAATCTCTAGCTAGGTATTGAGAATTTCAAATATTTTATGTCCCAAGACTTTAGCTTTGATTTAGTTCGTAGCTACTTAAATAGAGAAAATGATAGCTAAAGGTTGTCCCTTGAATTAAATTTGTAATTGAGTTTTGCTTCTCTTGTTTTACCAAGTAGTTACATTACTAGAATTTGACGTACTTGGAACTTTAAGGGGAACTAATATTATTCCAATTTTTATTAAAATATAGTTCTTTGTGTCTGCATGAATCTCGTTTATTGATAGAGAGTAATTTTGTTAGAATATATGACCCAATAGGCCTCAGATCCAAAGACCATTGTATATGGAGCAAATGCTCAGCAGAGAAAAGACAAAGCAAAGACAGAGCATAAAGGAATAACGTATGAAAATAAAATAGCAACAGACACGGCAAACTTTTATTCGCATAGCCTTTTTTCATAATAATTCACAATATGTTAGAGAGCATATACAACATTTAATATATATAAGGGACAACAACCAATTTCTCATTCTCTTCTCATTCACTCCATTACTTGAGTTTCTTGCATGGTATCAGAGCTTTGTGGCTCTCGATCTTATACCTCCCAAAAATCCAAAAATAACTCAAAATGACTAAAGATCCAAAAGTACCTAGCGAAACAAGTAACAACAAATCCTACTTTGACATCAAAGCCAAATCGTACAACATTTCTTCGACAGAAAAACCAAGAAGTATCTTGGTCAATACACCATTAGATGATAATAGCTATTTATCCTAGAGTCGGTCAATGATAATTTCATTGAGGGCCAAACGCAAATTAGGTTTTGTCACCGGAGAGTTAGAGAAACCTATCTCTGACGAAGCAAAGGCAAGGAAATGGATAATATGGTCATCACCTGAATTTTAACACCCTTACGAAGGAAATCGCTGACTCATTCTTGGGGATAACCACCGTGAAGGACTTATGGGATGAGCTTAAGGGATGTTATGGAGAGAGCAGTGAGCCTCACTTATACTAGCTAAGGCAAGAGATAAATAATCTCCATCAAGGTAACAATTCCGTTACGACTTATTTCACAAGGTTGAAAAAATTATGGAATGACATGGATTGTCTAAAACCTATAAAAACTTGCGTGTGTGATGCATTTAAACATAATACTAATGTGGTGAATGACAACAAGTCGACAACTTTTCTACTAGGATTAAAAGAGGAATACGCTAATGTAGTTAGCCAAATTATGTTGTTGGATTCATTGCCACATGTCAATAAGGCATATTCTATGATTTTGACCATTGAAAAACAAAGATAAGTTTATGTTGATTCCAACATAATAGGACAGATGGGTATAGTGTTATTGGCTAACAACGAAACTATTAAAAAACAGAGTTATAATAGGGAAGGGTTAAACAAGAAGATAGGTGGAAGAAAGGATGAAAAATACTGTGATTATTTCCATGAAAAGGAACAGCTGAAAGAAACATGTTTTCAACTACACGGTATACCGGAATTACAAAAAATAAAAGGAAATAGAATTTCGTAGCAACAACAGTAGAAGGATCTAGAGGGGAAGTGCAGGGATTGTTGAAAACAGAGGAGAACCCACCAATTGATGTCAAATTTCTTGCAAAGCAAGTCCAGGAACTCATGAAGTTTGTCAAAGGTAAAAGTAGTATGGAAGCCAATCATGGTGCGTATAATAGCTTTTCAAGTATCCCTTATAACTTGCTGATATTTGATAGTAAAAAATATGACAATGTTTCATGGATAGTCAATTTAGGTGCCTCTACCACATATGCATAAACCCTAATTCCCTTGAAAATCTGTCCAAAAATGATAAAGATAAATCTTGTTACATTACCTTATGGAACTAGTAGATCTGTCACACATGTAGGACATGTCACAGTATCACCAACTTTAAACCTCAAAAATGTTTTATGCATACCTACATTTCACCACAATCTTTTATTCGTTCATAAAATCACTACACAAAATAAATTAATTGCCATATTTATTGCTGACAAAGTGTTTTTGTAGGACCTGACAACTAATTACGTTGTAGCAATATGTGAGGCAGCAGGCGGTATCTACAAGTTGACTCCAAGACATTTTCTCCCCAAAAAAATACTTCAAGGACCATCACTCCAATTCTACCTAAATAATGTTGTAGCTTACAATGTATCCAATGGCTTTGATTTGTGGCATTTTAGACTTGGACATGCATCTAGAAACAAGTTATCATATTTACCCATTTTATCCGAGAAAACCCCATAAATCATTTATGTGAAATTTTCCCATTAGCTAAACAACAATGAAAATCCTTCCCAGAACATGAAATTACGACAAAAAATCCATTCGAGCTTTTATATTTAGACTTGTGGGGATGATACAAGATCCTAAATATAGACGGGTCAATTTTTTCTCACCATTGTAAACGAGTGCAACGTGAACTTACTTAACAAGTAGTAAGAACCAAGTTCACAAGTTATTTATCATTTTTTTACAAATGATCCAAAATGAATTTTCATTACCCATCCTATGTGTCCGTACAGACAATGGTACCGAGCTCATAAATAAGAATTATACTGATTTGTTCCCT
>JANITW010000234.1:59395461-59408946 GCA_027564335.1 Erythroxylum williamsii | reverse complement strand
AAATAGAATGAAAATTAAATTTTACACAAAATTAACAAATGTTTCTAATCTATAACTACATAAAGGGTAAGTTTGACTTTTAATATTTAAAAATTTAGTTGATTGTTAAAAAGTAGGAGCGTTTTCGACAGGAACGTTTTCAACAATAGTTGTTTACGTTAAATAAGCTGTTGGAGAAGCTGTCCACCAAATATGTTTTATAGTTGTTTGAAAAGTTAAATAGCTTATGACAACCAATCACCTAAAAAAATAGCTGATTGGTTGTCTACTAAACGAGCCCTTAGTATGACTTTAGAGGTTGGTAGCGCTTAAATTTCTATCTATCCAATTACAGCCTGGTGCTTTCAAACATAATAATCCGTCATCAATATAACTAATCTTTAATCCCCATATGCATAGTTTCACATCAGATCAAGCCAAGTTTGAGTCTCAAAAGCTCAAAATCCAGTCCATCGATCATGTTCGACCATTTAAAGTATACTCAACATCCGAATGAGCTTAAAGTCAAAATTAAACCTATCAATTTTTATTAAAAAAAACTTGGATTCAAACTTAGTTAGACTTAATATCATGCCTAAAGTCTTATATTATCAGCCAACTTGTCCTTCGCATCTCCTTTTGTTTGATTCGTCCCGTACTAATAACAATTCTATTCTTTTTAACAAAATAAAATGAAAGATGTAAAGCCTAGTTTAATTCTTTGGTAACGATAGCTTATAGGTTTAAAAAACACCTGATCTCCTCAATCTTATTCAACACGAGAAAACCTTGTTGAATGACTAGAAGTGGACTCCATGACAATCATTAAATATTATTTGCAAGTTGTAACTAACTTTAGGAACCAACTAATATTCTACTTCCTTAACCATAAAAAAGAGATTAAAATTATGTCTCAAACATAACTCCCATTTGTATATTTGGAAGTAGCATTCCTATCTAGTGAAAACATGAAACTTAATATTCCTTACTGCAAATCCACTATACATTTAGTCTGCACTTGCACTAATTATAACAAAATGGGTTAAAATCAAATCCTGTTATCATTTCCCTCTGTTACGATTCATGGAACCCTTTCCTTGACCCTTCTTCAATGGTCCCTTTCTGTGACATTTATACATTTCAAGATTAGATAGACGCCTGCCAAAGTAAAATAACATAATTATGTTAGCGATTATAGATTCTTATTACATTCCTTGCCTAGAGCTGCTAATAGATTTCATCCTCCACAAACTTCTACGCATCTTCTATGGAACAGAGTAATTTGAAATAAGTGCTGACACAAAGGAAGTATGAAGCACAGAAGGTGTCTATAAAAACTATGACAACAAATTTGGTTTTTTTGGTTATTGTAGCAAGGGCCAAAAATACAAAGCTCAAATAGGCATATAACAGGACTAATGGAACACGAATGGCACTCAAGAACATAAATATACATGCATAAAAACATATATGTTTATGTTTGAAGATATGAATGTCAAGGAAGTTTCTTGGCAAAAAGTGATTGAATTAGAAAGCAAGAGGCTTTCAAATTTATTGGCAATTGAATTATTTTTCTGCTGAATACTATTTCAAGTCTCCTAGCAGATTGAGGTCTCCAATAGAAGACCTAGGATGTTCTACCTTTTATCAACATTTCAAGGACATATATACTTTAGCATGCCCAGAGTAAAGGAGTAAACACCCGAGGTTCTACATGAGCTTTTTCAATAAAACTGCAATTCTATCAGAAATTGATGGTTGCACATATGTGGAAATCTATCCAATTTGAAGTACCTGATGACTAATAGTCCCACAAAAACTAGGGGAAATTTTCTTGCATTACAAACGGGGAGAGCTTATAGTTATGGACATCCTTTCCACCACCAAAACTTTCCTAGTTTCTATATTTCCAGCTTTACTATCTCCTGGGGCACAACACGATATACTTAGTAATCCAATTGAGAAAACCCAAGACCATCTCCCATATTAGGGGACGAATTGTGTGATCAACGTAAGAGAGGGAATTTTTGGTATGAGTACCATAATAGTGCGGTTTAGTTCGGATTCCCAAACTTCATGTCGAAAAGTTTTCTGAAGAAAACTGATCAATGAAGGCCCTAATGTGTCCCATTGGGATTGGAAAAATAACACATTAAAGTCGTCAAATCTTGAGGCTTTATTAAGAGCCATGTTGAAAAAAGTTGACTTGATTTCGTCGGACAGGAGAGGGCTTTCAAGGTCAGAAGTCGCTCTGGACGGAAGAGAGGGAAAACAACCTCTGAGATGAAGCAGGGTTAAAGTGTTAGAATCCTCCATATATAGCTTTTCAAGGAAAGTCTTGGCGAGGTGACAGATGTCAATTGGGTCAGAGTGAGCTTGGCCAGATTCATCTGTTAATGAGGCAATGTGTAATTTTCGTCTTTTAGCTGTCGTGACGGCATAGAAGTACTTAGTATTCTTGTCTCCCTGTCTGATCCACTGGCATCTAGATTTTTGGTGCCAGTAGAGTTCTTCTTGATAGAGCACATGTTCCAGTTCGGTCCGAAGATAATTTTCTAGCTTGCGAAGAGAATCAGAATCCTCTTCTTCCAACGATTTATGAATGCTCATCAGTTGCACCATGAGTCTCTTCTTACGCATGAAAATGTTGCCAAAGGTTGAATTATTCCAATTATGTAAAGTTTCGGTCAGGTGTCTGACTGCCCCACAAAAAGTGGGCAAGTGGGAGTTCCAGTGATCTGCTACAGTTTAGGGGAAGCACTCGTGAGTCAGTCACACGGATTGAAAATGGAAAGGACGAGAGGTATTAGACTGATGCAAAGTTTGATGAATCGTCACTAAAAGGGGGCGATGATCAGATTTTAGAACTCTCGTATTAGGGTAGTGGGTGAGCCAGGAGTTGGAGCATAAAACCCTATCTAATCTAGCAAGAGTTTGACCTCTGTGCCAAGTGAATTTGGGCCCGGTAAATCCAAGATCTTGAAAGTGGCAACATTACACGCAGTCTCTAAATTGAGGATTAATAATTGAATATTTTCGAGCACCACCTCTTTTATCATTCCAGTCTAACTTGGCGTTAAAATCTCCCCCTATGATCCATAGCTAAGAATTAATACTGGCAATTTTGCGCAAATGTTGCCAAAGGACGTGTTGTAGGGAATAGGTAGGACTTGCGTATATAGCCATAAAAGCAAAAGACGTATGATCCCAATCAATAGTCGTATGAATAAATTGGCAATGAGCTAGCAGGATATTTAGAGTTATGTGCGATTTCCAGAGAATCCAAATGCCTCCTGAAATACCATTAGCTTCTACCCTATAAGAATTTGGAAACCTAAAAGACTGGATAACAACCTTGCATGCTCGGTCGCCACTGATTTTGGTCTCAACTAGTACCACGAGCATAGGGCTGTGGATCCAGATGTAATTCGTAATAATTGGCTTAAATTTCTTACCACCAACCCCTTCACAATTCCAAATAAATATGTACATAATAAAAGATTGAGTAAGGAGGAGACTAAACCTAGCCTTGAGTTGAGTAGGAGCAGACATGTTGTGCCGCATCAACAGGTATCATCGGGTGTGGTTGTTGCACATCCATCTGAGACTCTTGTATATCCATAGCTGTATTGTCCGAAGAAGCACCGTGATCAGGGTTCGGTGATTTAGAGGGAGGTTAGAGAAATGGTGTAGTTGTGTCCGCTACATGTGTGTCTTCCTCCATATCCCCCTCAATTGAATTATCAGTCATGGTAGAAACCAAAGCAGGGTCTTGAATAACCAGATCATTATGGGAGTGTATTGGATAGCTTGATGATTTGGGGTTGGGGTAGGGGGGCTACTATAATGGGCTTGGGTGTAGAAGGGAGTAGAAGTTGTTGGTGTTGGGCTGTGGAGGAGCTTCCTGGGCGGCCTGGAGCTTTGGTTGGGCAGGCTTTTGAGTGGAGTTTTGTTGGACAGCTTGAGGTAGGCCTAGGACAGCTTGAGGTAGGCCTAGGATTGCGTTGGAAGCGGCCTATGACATAAATAGAAGACTGCGCCGATGAAGATGCGAAGGAGTATCCAGAACCAACTGTAATGAACTGTTATTCCAAAGGCAATGAAACAATAACCAACATAAGCAAAGTTCAAGGGTGTATTTCTGGAAATTGAAACAATGTTTACATATTCTGGAAATTGAAAATGAACTTAAGAAGAAGAAGAAGAAAAGGGAAACAGGGGAATTAGATGAGAAGATAAATAGAGAGAACAGGGGATGAGAGGGAGACTTCAATTTGCTTAACAATTTCGATAACCGATTCTGCTAATTTCCCCTAACTATAAAGCAAGTGGTTGCTCGGTTCACACGGCATGCAGTCGCTCAGTTCACTCGGCTTAGCTCGATCAATTTGCTTTCGCCCTATTCATAACAGCTCCTGTGTTGCATCTTTAGTATATTTTCGGGTTGCAATGGAGCTAAACCCCGCAATTCTTGGTGAAGAATGGCCAACACAGCTTGAGAAGATATGCCTACGCACATCAAAAGAATGAAATTACGTTAAGTGGGATAATGAATATAGTCTCAATGATTTTAACAGCGTCACTGGTGAAAGCCAAGGGTAGTTTAGGATGAGGTCGGGTGGATTGTACATATACCATTTCAACTGATTATTCTGGGTCATAAGTTGGTAGAGTATATCATGACACTCATAAGAGCCTCGTCATCGGCCCCTACAGATGATACTAGATCGTTTCTTTAATTTATTGCCACTGTTAATAAAGGTTTCATTGCAGTTTGTTTAATTCTTTGTCAAGGGTGCTTTTGTACTTTATAATTCAAGAATTTACCATCTTGATCTCTGCCTGTGCGTGTGTTGGTTGAATGAGAGTTTGCCGCACTGTGTTGCTTTAGAGTATAATGCATCATACAATTTGTTAACTATGCACAATAACTTTTGGCAAGATTTCTTTCCTACCAGGCCTTAGAGGATGGTTGCATTCCTTTTCTCTGCATCTCGTTTGCCTTTTTCCGTATGCATTAGGACCACCATTTACATTTTCGAATACAAACTATGTTGGAAAGTGCAGGATATTTGTAGCTTCATGGAAACTTCGAGGTTGCACGAACTGCACGTTGTTGTCATCAGTCATTGTACATTCACACCATTAAGCTTTGCATTTGACTTGGAATGTTGTGTATTTGCTCCTGTGCGTGTGTGGATGGAGTGGTGGTGGGTGTAAGTATACTTGTTAACGAAGAAGAACAAACAAAGTAAGAGAGACACAATATAGATTTCACACAACGCCATAACAGGCATTTCGGTGCTAGCTGGACTGTACAACTCTGTTATAACAGAATGCATCTCAACCCTCTATTTTATTCTGTACTTACTGACAAATGTATGGTCAATATTGAACCAACAATTGTATAAATGTGCATATGAGCAAATAATAAAATAACACATAATTTCTATACGTATACTTCTTACATGGTATCAGAGCTTCCACTAACTAACATCAAAAATGGAAGAAAGCTTTAGATCATCAGCCACCACTCTAAACAGTACACCATCATCCTCTCTTGATTTTCAGCCCCAGCAAAAAACCTAAACTTCATCCTACTCATCAAGTTTGATAGACAAAACATTGTAAACTAGAGAGCCCAAATCCTTGCAGCCATAAGAGCCCGAGTTTGAAAACTTTGTTAACACTGTATGTCCTCCTCATTTCATCACTGTAGACACAAATCAGGTCATCGAAAATGTAGAATACAAACCATGGTGAAGAACAAATCAACTATTGCTATGCTAGTTATTTTCAACCATCGGAGAAGAAGTAATAGGACAGGTAAACCATTCTAATTTATCCTACCAAGTTTGGCAAATTTTGGTTAATCTTTATGCTCAAGCATCCATAGTTAGAGCTCTTCAACTAAAGCATCAACTTTTAATTATTAAAAAGAGTTCACATATCATATCATAATATATGTAGAAAGTTAAAAATATAGGAGACTCACTTCAACTAGCAAGACATGTAATCACTTAGTATGAACTAATATTAAGTGCTCTAAATGGTCTTAGTCATGAATATGATCTTATTGTGGTTTGTCTAACACAATCTATGAAAACTTCAACTTTACAAGAAGAGCAATACTCTCTTATGATGCATGAAACAATAATAGAGCAGCTGAACACAATTAATCAAGAAGAAATTTCATCACCGACTGCAAACTCTGCAACTTTCAATTAAAACGATAATTGAGGAAGAAGTGGATTTAGAAGAAGAGGAAATCATGGGAGAGGAGGCAGATGGAATGGAAACAAAAAATTTTGTCAGCTTTGCCACAAACCCAATCGTGAAGCATTGAAATGTCACAAAAGGTTTGATGTCTCATGGCAAGGCAACACTAACTAACCATGGAGATAGAATACATTCACTCAATAGATACAAAACAATGCACAAAACTATCCTCAATCCTATTTAGCTCAAAATCTGCATGGATATCCCTCATTAGAAGCAATCAATAACAATAAATGGTTTATAGACAGTGAGGCTACAAATCATATCACAGCAGACCTCAATAATCTGTCAATAAGTTTAGAGTACAACGGAAAGGATCAACTCACTATTCGTAATGGTAACTCTCTTCCTATTGCTAATATTGGCTTATCTTACATACATTTCCTAGATAATATACACACACCTCTAGCACTAAAAAAAATTATGCATATTCCAAATATAACAAAAATCTATTGAGCATTTCTAAACTTACCAAAGACAACAAAATTTCTCTTGAGTTTACTAATGAAAGTTGTCTATTTAAGGAAAAAGCAACAGGGAAGATTCTGCTCAAGGGAGTGCTTCTAGATGGCCTCTATATCCTTAAAGACACTAAACAGCCCAACAAAATTAGGCCAGTCATGTAAACATATCCTACTCATAAGTCTAGTTTTTCACAACATAAAGTTTTTTTGCCTTTTAAAGGTAGTCATTATGAAGCAAACATAACACAGAAAAATGTCAATATTTGGCATGACAAATTAGGGCATCCTTCTAACAGTATCATAAAACAAATTATGAGTTCAATAAAGTTCAATATTAATCTCAACAATCTGTCCCATTGTGATGCCTGTAAGTAAGGAAAATTGCATCAACTACCTTTTCAAACTCATGACATAATTGCTCAAAATCCTTTAAATATCATATACTATAATATTTAGGAACCCTCTCCATATTCAAATGAAGGACATAAATACTTTCTTGTTTTTGTTGATGCCTACACAAGATTCACATAGCTTTATCCCCTAAAACTAAAATATGATACTCTATCAGTCTTTCTCAAATTCAAAACTAATCTTGAACTTCAATTAAAGAGAAAAATCAAAGCTCTACATATTGACATGGGAGGTGAATACAAAGCTCTCTCACATTACCTCACAAAACTCAAAATACAACCATGTTTTAGTTATGCTTATACTCACTAATAAAATGGTGTTTCTGAGAGGAAACATCGACATATCATTGAAATGAGACTACCTCTTTTATCCCATGTTCACATGCCACTTACTTATTGGTTAGAATCCTTCTCTACAACCACCTATCTTAACAATAACATCCCATCTCCAATGCTAAACAATCTCTCACCATTTGAACAGTTGTACAATAAACTCCTAAATTACCTTTACCTCAAAACTTTTGGTTGTAGTTGTTTTCCTTATCTCAGAAATTATTCTCATTATAAATTCAAGTTTTACACTAAAAAATGTGTCTTTCTTAGATATAGTTCAATGCATCAAGGTTACAAATGCTTGATTAATCAAGGGAAAATCATCATATCTTGTCATGATGTATTCAACGAGGAAGAATTTCCATTTCCTCAACTTTTTCCCAAACACTCAAATCATCCTATAGCTTCACAAAGTCTTCTTATCTTCACTTTAACCTCAACTTCACTCTCTTCGAAGGCTATCACAACTCACTCCTCTGCTGCAAAATGTTCTTACTCAATTGAATCCTCTAACAAGCAAGTAAACTCTCATCATCCTTACTGACCATCACATCCTACAACTTCATTAAACAATCAAAATACTTTACCTAATAACACACTATCAAACACACCAAACACTGAACCAAATCCTTCGCTCCCATTAACACAAAATTTTCATCTTATGCAAACTCGCTCCAAAAATGAAAATTTCAAACCCAAACTTTATTCCTTCTCTCTTGCCTTAAATCCTCACACTGAACCTACTACAATTTCTGAAGCTCTAAACAATCCCATATGGTTTATGCAAGATGAATTCAATGCCTTACAATAAAATCATACTTGGACAATTGTTCCTTATAGGCCTACCGTGCACATTCTTGGCACAAAATGGGTGTTCCATACTAAGTAAAATGCTGCTAGGACTGTCTCTAAACACAAGGCTAGATTTGTCCAAAAGGGTTTAATCAAACTCTTGGCATTGACTTTTAGAAACTTTCAGTCTTATTGTAAAAGCCTCAACAATCAGAGTAATTTTGTCACTTGTTTCCCATCATTGGGAGATTCAGTAAGTTGATATCAATAATGCATTTCTACATTAGGATTTACATGAAACTGTTTATATAAATCAGCCACAAGGATTTGGAAACAAAACACAGTCGCATCATGTGTGCAAACTGGCTAAAGCTATTTATGGATTGAAACAAGTCCCTAGGGCTTGGTTTCACTAACTGAAACATGCACCGTCTTAATGGGGTTTTTTAATTCAAGGTCAGATACTTTTCTATTATATTCAAATAATAATAGAATCATTACAATGCTACTAGTCTATGTGGATGAGATCCTAATCACAAGAAATTCGACTCAAACTATTCATGCAGTTATTAGTCAATTACAGTCTCAGTTTGCACTTAAAATGCTTGGAAGCATAAATCATTTCTTTGGTTTTGAAGCATACAGAAACATAAATGGATTATATCTTTCACATAAACATTATATCGAAGATTTACTTACTAGAACCAACATGTTGTCATGCAAGCCCTCTTCCACACTAATCACTCCAAGCCAAGTTATATCTGTGGGATGACACACCATTTGAACACCCAAAACTTTACCAAAATACCATAGGAGCACCTAAATATCTGTGTAATATAAGACCAGACATCAGCTTCGCAGTTAACAGATTAAGTCAATTTTTACAAAATCCTCTAAATACACACTGGATTGCTTGTAAAAAGGTTATGTGTTACTTAAAAAGAACTTGAAATCTGGGACTGCTCTTTCAACCATCATCTACTCCTCTTGATCTCCATGCCTACAGTGACTCCGACTGGACCAACTCTCCCGATGATCGAAAATCAACAAATGGAGGATGCGTCTTCTTGGAAGGAAACCTAATTTTTTGGATCTCAAAGAAACAAATGACAGTAGCTCGGTCTAGCACCGAGGCCAAATACCGAGCCCTCTTAGGCATCTATATTCATCTACCTCACATCTCTACTATTTGAGTTAGGATTCTCACTCTATCACAAACCCATTATATGGAGCGACAACAACGGAGCTCGATCCCTAGCTCAAAACCCACTCTGTCACTCAACAATCGCTCTTTCAACCATCAAAACATATCAAAGTGGATGTACACTTCTTCAAAGACAAAGTGGAAAAGGGAGAACTAAAGGTCAGATATGTTAACACTACTGATCAACTCACCAACATCCTCACAAAACCCTTAACTTCGACGAGATCTTTGTTTCTGATCACCAAATTGAACCTAGTTCGAAGCCCTCAGTTCAGTTTGAGTGGAGGTGTTAACGAAGAATAACAAACAAAGTAAGAGGGACGCAATAGAGATTTCACACATGGCTGTAATAGACATTTCAATGCTAGCTAGACTGTATAATTCTGTTGTAACATAATGCATCTCAATCCTCTATTTTATTTTGTAAATACTGACAAATGTATGGTCAATATTGAACCAACAATTGTATAAATACGCATATGAGCAAATAATAAAATAACACATAATTTCTACACATATACTTCTTACACTGTCATTTAAATTTAATTCTCATTTATTAATTGTCTAGCTCTAAAGTAGTCTCAAGAAAGCGACAATGTTATGCTAACTTAGATAATTGGGATACATCGAAGAAGAAAATGTAGTCATGCTTTTGATAATGAAGCTTTTGGTGATGTGGGATAATTGAGAGAAGCACAACCATCGATTTGTAATGGAAATTAGGCACTATGTACTATGGAATTGTCACAGTATTTCTATCGACTAAGCTATTAGGCAATAGTTATTCAACTTGCTTATTTGAGTTAGTCAACTTTAGCTAGATTTGGAAGGTAAGCTCAAATTTCACACTTTAAATTTTGGCTCATTTTCTATATAACTGTACATGCATTGAAATGGTGCTTTTGACCACTTCCTTTGCCCTTTAAGGATGGTTTAATTTGTTCGTAGGGTCGACCTCCAAGTATAGGTCTCATGCTCATGGGTCTTTTTAAGGTGTACAAGTAATGATAAGTTTTTCAATAACAAGTTTTCTATTAGTTACCAATAAAGTTGCGTACTACTGTATGTCTCCAGATTATGTGTTTTAGAAAAAAATTTTACTAAATTGTTATTGTTGATTTTGTTATCTTATTTTGAGCTAATGTAATTTTATAAAATTTTCTAAATGTAGCTTGTATTAAAAAATAGAAAATGAGGTGTTAAACATAATTTAATTTTATTTAAACATAAGCTAGAATTTCTCCAATTATCAATTATTCTTAAAAAAAGATACTAAATATGTAAGGAAATATCAATTTAAAAAATTGAAGTCATTTGCAACGTTCCCTATTGAACAATAATATAATAACATATATCCTAACCAAATTGTCCCAAATTGTTTTAAGAGGAAAATAAGAGACAAATATTGTTTTCTTCTTAAAATTAAATCAACCGGAAGAGATTATTGGGATCGCAATCTGATAAATTAACAATAAAAAATTAACAATCTTCTGTTTTTTTTTTCTCTTTCTTTTTTTCCAAATCAGCAAGCTGTAGATTGACAACAGATCTCGATTATCACCCCAAAACGGAGCAATCTCGCCGGATATTGCCGGTTTTGTTAGTCTTAATTCCGATCCGACCCAATTTGGTAATAGCATTGACAAAGGCTACTTGAAACGCCGTGGAATTGCTTGCCCATGCGTTGACTGTGGGTCTGGACCTGAGGTCCGTGAACAAGACCTGGTCCGATGTGAAGAGTCCCATGCCTTGCACTAGGTTCTTGTAGTACATGTTGTCGAAGGCTCTGGGTGTGTTGGGGTCCATGTTAATTGCAACTCTGGGGTCCACATTCTTCGGGCACAGTTGTTTTAACACATTTGCGTATGTCTTGTTAAGAGTAGGATCCACCGAAGTTCTAGTACTAAAGTTGTATATCCTGTTGGAGAACCTGTCGCAATGAGAAAATCCAACGGTGTGTGCGGCTGCAGGAAAATAAGCATATATTAATATTTTTAAACAAAATCCTATATGATATTAACAATAATTCAATAATTAAAATATTGAAATAAAAATATACTTATCTCCAAAGAGAATATTCATTTCCTAATGCTAGGTATAGAATAAAATCAATTTTAATGAAAACTTGTATTTTAGTCAAGTATAATCTTTTTCGTAGATACATCAAATTCTGAAAGAACAGGTGCTTTTAGGAGGTCTTCTCCTTAACTTTGAATAATCTTAAAGGGTGTGCTCAATAAATTAACATCATACGATTAAAATTTGCATTTAATATGAAATTGAACAACTCATTTCGTTACCAAAATGAATTAATCCGGTTGAGTAAGTGTTTTCAACTTCACAGGCTGTGGAAAATGGTCTGTGGGGTACCTGAGAGAGCGATCATATCTAACTGAGAGAGCCCGTTAGCTGAGAACATCGAGTTGAGCTGAGTCAAGTTGAAAGTTGGTTTCGGCAGCTTCCCATTCACACTGGTGTTTGTTGAGCTTAGACCATCAAATCTTCCCAATTCCACAGCATACGAAGGACCGCCAACCTGTATGGAAAATCACATTCGACAGATGATCAATTAATTAGCCAAAAGATTATTGTATCAAATGACTTGGAATTGAGTGACGAGAATAATAAGCATACTAACCAGGGCAATTACATCCCTTGTGGCCATGGCGAGAATATCAGCACACGAGACCTTGTTTCTGCAACTTGGGACAGCATCAACTGCTTGTTTGGCTTTGATCACGGTGTCAAATCCATCTCCGGCGAGTGACAGATTGTCAGGGTGGTCCTTCTCCGCCGTGTTGGTTGCATTTGATGCAACCATAATCGAAGCATCACAACCCTGTCCACACAGAACAGGTACACAAAACTTAAAACTTCATTTTATCATGATTAAGTTGGTCTAATTAATAGGCTTGTCAGTGTCATTGAAACCATTACCTGGACCATGCAATCATGGAAATAGAGACGAATGGTTGCAGGAACTGTGACAAAAGTCTGATTAAATTTCGCACGAACTGCATCTCTAACGATCTTTTCCACGTTCGGACAAATGCTGGCGTAATAGTTTTGTTTGAGTTGGGCTGATATGGTAGCAGGAAAGAGGCATAAAATCAGAGCAACGGACAAGACAATTAAAGCGTTGAACCGTCCCATGCTTTCCTCAAAAGATCGACCGAACTAGTTTTTGTTTTAGCTAGGATGTGCTGAGATTGAACACTGGAGTTCGGTATATATACACAAAGGGAAGTGGCTTAACTTAAGGCCGGATAGACTAGGATCTTTTCGCCAGCAAGGAAATTCTATTATTTAATGACATGAACCCAAGTTCAAAGGAGACTCCCAGCAATTTTTTTATGGGTTATAAGGTGTATTATTGGCCAACTTGGTCGGTTTTCTGACTACTTCCCTCGTTGTTGGTTTGAGTTGGAAAACCGTGTGTGATTCTTTGGAAAACATGGTTTAAGAAATGATAGAACTGAGAAAGGACAGAGGACTAAAATAGGAACTTGGAAGTAGCAGGCACGTTAAGGCTGTTCTTCGTTGGAATTCCAACACCGAAAATAGTATGCATGTAAGCTCTGTGCTATTCATTTTCATTTTCACGTATGAAGTGGAAACAGAGTGTGTTATTCAAATAGAGGCCTAGAAAGGTTTCAATCACTCACAATCCATCGTGCAAAGAATTGTAAAATGCTAATAAAAAGTTGGATATCTACCCGTAAAGATTACCTAAAACATTTAGATATCGATTGGTACACTGGTAAAGGAATCACAATAAAAAAGTAGGAATGAATCAAAATAAAAAAAATAGGAATGAAAATAAAAAGTGGGAATTAGAATAGGAATAAAATTGTCAATTAGGAGTGTTTGTTATGCAAGCACTAGAAATAAAATTATAGAAATTAATAGTTATATCAGTATTTCACATTAAATATTAATAATGATAATGAAATTTTTTTACTTATGTTTGATTATTATTTGATTGATTTTGTAAATATTTAATTAAAAATTTTATATTATTATT
>JANITW010000234.1:59347975-59364779 GCA_027564335.1 Erythroxylum williamsii | reverse complement strand
ATTATAATAAGAATATACTGGTCCTGTATAGATTCTTATTATAATTTTAGTCTTATTAATTTTTTCCTGCGGTCCCTATCGTGTCTTAATTGTTTGGACCACACATGTGTTATTTGTAATTTAAATAAACAACATATTATTTTAATTAAAAAATTTTATTTATTAATATTTTAAATTAAATAGAAAATTTTGTTGATTTGAATTACAAACCGCATATAAAGGAAAAAAAATCGTATAATCTTATTGGTAACTTCTTATGTGAAAAGGAGAGGTTTTTTTCGATATATATAAGTTTTTCTTCCTATAGAAAATAAGTGATGATTATTTGGAAAACATAGAGAGAAAACAGAAACTCTTTGGAAAACACATGATCTATTCTTTCTGCTCACCAAAAAACATGGATTACAAAAACAATTGAAGTTATACAATAGAAGGCTGTAAGGATAAAAAGATTTGCGGAAATAATTTTTTGTGGAAAGAAGATCAATTAACGACTCCGTGCTTCAACATAATTGTCTTGTTTCGATTCTTGTTATTGGTTTACCTGTATATATATTTCTGATCTTGGCTTGCTTTTGCTGTGAATACTGTTGATTCCATCACATGCAACTAAAATTTATAACCCCAAATATTTGAAGATTTTTAAAGGATCTTCTATGATCACTTGAAGCACCCTAAAGATAAACTCATAATATTTGTTCTTGAATATGTACTCAACTTTACATATCATCCCAACTTAGAGTGCTAGTTCCATGATAGGAATTTGGAGACTCATCATGAAATCTGTTTAATAATGAAGTTGGCAAGTTGTCACTAATCAACATGTAACCTTTTTGTTAAAAGCCAAAACTCGATTTCTTTGTAAAGTCTCTTTGGTACTTTGCGGTTTTGGCTTGGAATCAACCACAATAAAGATGACAACGACATTTTATAAAAGGAACTTAATAAAATATGGCATTCCATGCATTGCTTAGGGAAAAAGGTACAGTTCAAGCACTATACCCTCTAATCTATAGATACTGACTTATTTCCAAGATTAGAAAATAAAAATGATGAAATTCACTTTATTGGGTCATTTCACTGATTGAATTTTGCGAAAGAAAGAATGTAGAATTCATGAATTATAATTCTTTATGTTTAAACTAAAGATAGAAAGATAAAAGCAAAACATATTGTAATAAAAAGTTAAAAAGAGTCAAACACCTCATCAATAAGGTTGGGATAATGATAAATTATTCATCTCAACCTCTATCCTAATTGGATAATTAGCTAATCTTCCTGTTTATGAATCCAGAAACGAAGTTAAAGGGAAAGTAAAAAGGGGATAATCTTGCTGTTCACCTTCAAAAGGAAAAGAAGAAAGCGTTAGTTAGGTCACATAAGTTCTGTAGCGGACATATCTCATACACAGAATCAAATTCCATTCATATTCCCCTTAAAATAAGTTTCTGATATCAACCCTGATCTATATGCATCTGTAATGTCCCCACCGTCCTAGAATCTAATCTTCATTTTCAAATATATTTTATTTTCCCTCAAATATATAAAAGACCTTATGTAAGTGTCAGCAGACAAGAAGCATTACTAGTTCTGAGATAAATATATATGTATGTGGCCAAGATGAAGATGACAGAAGATGGTGGATGGAGAGAAGAGGATTGCCAATAACAACATTATCAAATTAAAAACAATATATCTTTAGTTAAAGGATCTCCAAAAGGTGGTCTCGAATTTAGTCCCAACCGGCCTCTCCAGAGGGACCAAATAGTGTCTAAAAGCATGATGTGCTCGTAGATGTTAAATGCACGACTTTAAAAAGAGAATTCCTCGTGTAAATAACCTTGTAATGATAGTGTCGCATCTTGTACCGTTTTCAGTTGACTTGATGAGGATACGTGTTGATAGGTTTTTGTTAAGTTACATGTAATTTGTGCTGAACTATGTTCTTAGTGGCTTGGCCAGTGGGTACAGAGCTAAGGTTTTGGGAGATGTCATCAAGTTTTTAACCTGTAGAAAGGTTTTTAATTAGTATAAGAAAAAGAGTTCTGAATTGGGTTCTTTGTGTAGTTTAGAGTGCTTTCTTTTAAAGGGGAATCAAGTTTTAGGGTGGGTTCGACTTTAAATTAAACCAAGGGTAAGAGTTCGACATTCAGTGATCATGTCCTAACATCACTCATGAGCTCTCATGCATTTCAACCATGGAGGACATGTCAAGCTGAATAGCTCGCGACAAGAAAGTGCCTGGGTGAAAAGCTTCGAAGGACAGCTCATAGACGCAGATAATATACGTTGAATTGTCCAATATGAAAGCTGCTATGTGGAAGCATAGCACGATGTGTTTCTCCACTAACTTCAACCACATTAGTTACGCTAATCGCATCTCAAACATGATAAACAAATCATACCAATTAACGTTATCTAGATTCGAGATTCCACTAGCTATCATCTCCATCATCATTATTGGCGTGTTATGTAATCTTAATTGAATGTCACCAAATTAATGTTCCTTTTTTGTCGTTTGCTTTGGTAATAATTTGTCTTGTGATCGTGAAAGGGAACAAATAATTCACAGAGAGGACTGATCGGTGGTTGAAAAGGCTTTGATATAAATATAAATGGTGAGATGTGCCAATACATTTCTCTTTTATTAATAATCACTGGACTTGAATACTTCATAGTTTTACAAGAATTGAATTTGAAACATTTAAAATTGATTTAACGAAATACGATAGGGTTAATTAAAAAAATCTAAAACTTTACTTAATTTTACATTTATATCTTGAACTTGAAAAAAATGTTAATTAAATACTCAAACTTTCAATTTTTTTTCAATTCTAGCCTGACGTTAATAATTTCGTTAACATTGCTAATATGACTTGTCACATAAGAAAGAAACTCTAAAAAGACTTACGCACATCAGACTTAATTAGGTTTAACTAAACTATATCATTTTGTGATTGAAATATCTAAATCAATCTCGTTTTCTAAATCGTTGGAATTGAAAACCCTAAATCAATTCGTTCTTACATAGAAAGAAAAGGGCTTAGGGTGGCAAATTGTGAAGTTATTCAAATTGTTACAAATTGTGTCGTCATCTTGTACCGACATGATAGAGTTTGATTCAGGAATTTAATCACAAAATAACTTAATTTAGTTAAACTTAATTAAGTCTGACGTGTATAAATGTTTAGGAATTCTATCTTATATGTGACAAATCACGTCAATAACATTTAGGAAAATATTAACATTAGGTTAAAATTAAAAATATAAATATGATTAAGAAGAAATTATGGTTTAGTTTAGGCAGACCTTATTTTGTTACCTTTCTATAATCAATATGCATTCTCAACGTTAGTGGAAGTCTGCAAAGCATGTGCTTGAATATGCCAATTTCAGGATTTTATACCTCTTTACTTATTTCGTTTCGCAAGAAGAAACAGCTCAATCAACATATCAGCGCTCAAGGTTCTCTGCTTTCCTGATATTTTGATTACTGAATTTATAATAAAAATGAACAAACGAAAAGCTAATTACATCTTCTAAGCACATATCAGTTCTTTTTAACAAGGAATTGTGAATATATCATAACTGTGATCAGAACATAATAAACTTTAGTGGTCAATATGTTTATAGAATTATGCTTATATTTTAAGAACTTGCAATTGCTTTTCTATATCCGGGTTTTGTTGCTGAAGCAGATTACGTCTCAGCTATGAACTTCCAAGAGTGGGGCAAGTCAACACCAGCCACAGTCGACTCCACCATGGCTCAGCCTTTTTCAGCAACCCCAATGGACCCACTCCTCATATGACTTCACCACCTCTCACCGGCAACGCGTGCTTCCATGTCACTCTCCTGACCTCTCTATCCCTGCTCTTCATAATTCTAAACTCTCTAGCGACATCATATCCATCCATTATTTTAGATTCTTTGAAACTCTGGAGAGAAAGTGATCGAAGATAGAGATTTGTGCAAGTTTTTATCTACACATAATACCCTACCTTCCATGTGAATGTGATCATTTTTCTCGATCAGCACGAGCAGACATGAATTTTATTTATTTATTTAGTTATTTATCCTTCGTTAGCTTTTTTTATGCTTGCAACGTAACAATGACAAATAGTTCCAGCTCAGTCTTTCTCGACACATCATGAGACCTATACATGTAATGGAAATATAATATCCCTCAAATACAGGACAAGATCTTCTGTCTAATATTATAGTGTCTTATTCTGTCGGGACTCGCATAAATGAATGACTGATATTCATGAGATAAAATAAGACACCATAAAATTAGACATAAGATCCGAACTTCTCAAATGCAAAACTCACATATTAAATAGTTGAGATTCATGAGGTAGAATAAGTCACTATAAAATTGGACATAAGATTCGGGCTCCTCAAATGCATACCCTTAAAACAGACACTATTGTTCTCTCCCTGTAATAAATAGGTTAGTAGCGTACTGTTGTGTAAGTACATTTAATGTGTACCGTATATTTTCTTAGATAAGGTCTATTTTGATTGTCTGGCCACACCAATCTGTTGTTTTTGTTGTTGTTAGGCTCTAGCTCTGATAGAATTTCCCAACTCCCTATTCACATGCCCAATTAAAAGGCTACACCGCTACAACCATTGTGTTGGGTCTTCTTTTGTGTGTTTGACAATTAAAAAGTCTACCGATTCATACTCATATTTACAAGGTATAGAAGAAGTCTCTTTGAAGTATTTCTTTAGACTATATATAACAATTCATACATTAGATCATTATCATCATACTTTGAAGTTTCACAGTAAAGCGAGATCTGGAAAAGTCTGATAATAAATAACCTTATCCTTACATAATAAAAAAGCTATTTTCGGTAAACCCACATGTAGATGTATTCAACAAATTATTTTAAAATTAATTGATAGATTTTACTTAAAACATTAAATTAATTATTTGATAAGTTAATAATTTAAAATTTAGCAATAGATTTACTTAATTATTTGATAAATAAATAATTTCAAATTAAGTTATAAATTTTACTTAAAATTTAATTGTGAACCCTTAAAGCTAAAATAAACTTATCCATGTACATGAAATTCTGTAAAATTCATTAGTCTCAAACTCAATAAGTTAAACATTAGACTGACTTGGAACTTAACCTTCTATATATCATCGGAGATCCCATCTCTAAATTTTTGCTTGTATCCTTGCGCACAAGCCTCTTGATCCTCGACGCTTTGCTTATCATAATATTTCTGTAGTATTGCATTCTAGATCCCGTGGCCGGTCTTTGAATTTTTGGAGTGTTTTGTGAGGTACCCACGTAATGTACGGTGAAGATCTAATTGTCGGCGGGGCCAGTTCATGCCACCTTCATAAGCTCCCCTGATATTTAATTACAATACATAATATTTGTATAGATAACCGAGACAACTAGTTATTGGAGATATAGAATGCTTGTTGCATGTGATTCACCTTACAGCAGGCTGAACTGTTCTTTTTGATGATTGTCAGAAGCATTGTAGGGCCTTGTGATCCTAAACAATTGTAAGCATTAAACTAATGTTTAATAGTTGTCTCTAGGAGAGTTACTGTAATAGTTTTCTCCAAAATTCTTTTATCTGCCTGCATTGCTGGACTTGTCTGGGGCATCTCTTCCACAAAACTTGAATGATATTGGCCAATGCACTGGGATTTGTTTGGCATGCCTCAAACTCCAGACGCAACCTTTCTTTGGTTTCTGTGATCATATGTATGTGTCAGAGAGAAAGAAAAACAGATAAAGAATCTCAAATTCTTCTTCATCTATATTTTATTCCTTCTTTTGCAGTACATACTGACTGAGAATGTGAAAAGCAAAGGCCTTTCGTTACGAAACAAGCTGTTGCTGGTTGAAGATTTGGTGCAACCAGTAGTAGTACTGTTGGCCTTTTTCCGGAAAGGATTCTATTCTCTTCTGCTTCTTCTCCACATTCAAAGCATAAGTTTTTGATTCTATTCAAACTGTTACAGGTGATCAATCTTTCATCTTTTTCTTGCATTCACTTTTCCATGAATTCTGTGTTCTGAAACTTAGAATCTTTGGAAGAAAAGATATGATAAGTTCAGCATGTCATTTCCATGGTATTGTCCATTTTCATGTTTTTGCCTTTATGGCTTAGCGCTCTCCGAACTGATCTCAACCAAGAACTTGTTCCATGAACTGCTCTATTGTTTACTTACTAATTGTTGATGAGTTTCTTCATTTGTCTGATTACGTGCTCCTTGTAGAAGAAAAGGATTTAGGGTCATATGATTACAAGCAAAGAATAGAACCTTGCTTCTTTTCTTCATGGTCAGGGACTAGGGATCTTCTGTGTCTTTAAACTGCATTTAGCGTTGAGGTTTCATATAATTTGCCACTGAAGGTTTAATATGGCAACAGTAAGGAATTGATACGATACAACGTTGATTTTTCGTATTGGAAGAAGATTTTGTGCCCGGAATTAAGATTGTGGCCCAGGAAGAGAAGATGAAAAAAAAAAGGGAAGTTGACAGACAGACAAATTATACAAAGTTGTTGAATGATGTTACAGATGCATAATTGTTCAATATTGCTTTCCTTTCAGTCCTTTTTGTACCTAGAACTCCTTATCATCGATAGAAGAGACCTCGTTGGTGTTTACTGTTTTCTACTCGTTGTACAGGTGAAAAGCGAGTTGCAGAGAAATCTTCAATCTTTAAATTTGATCCTGATGAATTCCTGAGCACATGGAAGGTTTCTTCGATTACCAGTTACAATAAATATCTGGTTCTATAGTGGTTGGTTTAACAGCAGTTTCTATGGAGAAACTTCTCAAGCCTTGCGACAAGGAATACATGAGAATGGCCATGTTGAAGCACGAAGAAACGTTCAGAGAGCAGGTAACTCTTCCCCATGTCTTGTGTATTCGGATTTTCAAACCGAATTGGCAATTCTTAGCCTGAAAATTCTGCTGCAGGTAAACGAACTTCACCGTTTATATCAAGTACAGAAGACTCTGATGAGAAGAAGTGAAAGTTATTATAGGCCTGATTCGAGGAGTGGAGAAACATGGAAATCGAAGAAAGGCATCGGCTTCAATCATACTATTAATGCTCATGATATGCAACAAAAGTCGATGGTGACATTTGACTTGGAGAGACCTGCAGAGGAGTATGTTGCAGAATCAAACGGCTACAGACTTTTAGACCCCATAAATGAGAGTGAGATCAGGCTAACACTAGGGCCAACGAGTTACAGTCGGGGAAAGAAACCTGAGACACCTCGGACTTCAGATTCAGGGCAAAGCTTTTGTTCATCTTCCACAGGATCAAGCCATATCAACAGGACAATTCAAGGAAACCGTCAAACAACGTATTCAACTAGAGAAGAAACCGTTCAGATTCCTGAAATAGGCTTGGAGTGCCAAGGTGGGAGTAAAAACAGTGTTGAAGTTGAAGAACGATTTACAAAGGAGAGACTGAAACAGCCTCCATGGCTTTTCCAGGTTTTGAGTCTCAACATGACTTGAAAATATCTGCCTTACTCTAATGTGATGAGGACTTTTTGGACTTGTTCCCATCCACTAGTTCCGTAATTGATGTTCGGATCTTTTTCTTTTTTCCTGCTTAGTTTGTTTGATGCGTGTCTTGTGTAAAGATAACCTTTATCCAAAAGGGTATGATTCGTGGCCCCATTGCTTGAAAGCCAATTACAATCTAATCAGTAAATGGGAATGCTCGACTTGCATCTTTTATGAACTTTCTTAACGTACGTACCTAATCATCTAAATATAATACTGACATGCTTTCAAATCATCAGCTAAATATTCACAATTTTCTAAAGCTTGCCAGCATCTATATAGTCCTCAACTGAACTAGACTAACCCACTGAAAGCTTTGTTGATTGAAAGAGCCAAAGGTTCAATCTTGAACAAGGATGATGATAGATGAACTAAGCATTTAACATTACGCTAATAACTTCATATATTATTTCGTTCGCAAAAGTAGAAAAGACCCGATTGTATCCGGCGTGATCACTTCGACTTCTATCAGTATGAAAATTGTAATTGGGTTAGAACTTTGAAACCATTTATTTAGTTTGTATCACATTTTCTCTGATATCAATACGGATCTTTATATACTTCTGCACAATGTACGTTCCCTGGATTTAAGTAGATCCTACAAAGCCACTTTTACTGTGTTATTAACTGGTATGTCTTACTGGAAGTGCACCGAAATATTAACTTGCGAAACAGGAGCAGCAAAATGGAATATAAGTCAGTGAGGGCCGACAGATACCTAACGCTTCTTTTTAGATGCACGAGAGACATGGCTGCCTTTATAGACCAAAAGAGTCCAGAGGGACCTTTAAAAATAACCATTTTAGCTTTTTTAAAGAACAGCCTGTGGCTGATAACTTCCACTGTCCAATAGAAGTAGCAGGTGTCGATGTGTTTGTCGGCTGTGGCACAATGTTGGATTCCAGGCCTATTAAGAGTGATATGTGCCTAGCCTTACAGGGGTATGGATCTACCATAGGCATTCATGCATGAAAGTTCAGAAACTAATTACCTCCTACTCACGGATTACCAAGAATAAAGCGTTACTGCTAGCTAGCCGGCCCCTTGAGTATTCTTAAGACACTTTGGTGTTCATGATTCAGAAGTAGGAAAAATATAAAATTTGCTTGAGTAGGGATTCTTGTCATCAGAAATCAATATGGAAGCAGTCTTCATCGGGTAATTCTTGTAGCATTGAACTAGTTACCATTAACTGGAGTCAATCTGATGGGTGAGACCCTAAAACTATTCAAGTTCTCTAATTCATCAATCTCTGGATCAGACATCACATAGAATATGCAACGAGACTATTATATACAGTGATATCTTACAAGAGAAGGAGATATAGAGAGGTATATATGAATTTGAAACAGACAACAGCTGATGTGAAAGGATGAATTGTTCAGAAAGAACCTCCCAAATTTCAGAAATATACCTATTTATCAGGATATGGAATGCCGCCGATCCTTGCTTGGCCTTGTTTTGGTTTTGGAATTGGAGGGTGTGACTCCATCAGCACGTACGAAAGGATAAAGCTTACCAAGCTTTTTCGAGACTGAGTTTATGAATGATTTTCGAGGCAAAGGGGGTTTATCAGAAGCTGACATTGGGCTGCCTATAGCTGATCTATTTGTATGTCTTTCAATTTCTTTCAACTTCATCTTCATTTTAACTAGTTCCAATTTCAGGTCTTGGTTCTCTCTTTTCAAGCTTGAAAGTTCATCAGAAACTGTGTCATTGGGACATAAGCTGAGTTTAGATGGAAGAACAGGGGAATCTCCACCCGTGAAACCACCATTCCTAGCATCTCTAAGGCGATGTTGCTCGTAATAAAGCACTTGAACAACAGTTTGAACAGGAAGGCGATCATTTTGGGCAGCATGAGCACAGGCCTCTCGAGATAGTTTCTGGCAATCCATTAAACTGCAGACTTTCTTCCTCTCCAAATCGGTTAAAGCAGGATGAGCCTATTGATCAAAATGCGAACTTATGATAAGGAAATCCAAAAAAAAACAATCGTGATTATCGCTATATAGGTTACTACTCTTGGTTTTCCATTAACTATCCTAAAGCTTGAAAAAGCTGCTTTAACAGATTCTGGTTTAAAAGATTCATCATAGCAACACTCGATGAATTTCAATATTCTAATAGAACATACTGCGAGATTTGAACTACATAAGAAGGTAGTGAGGAAAAGTGCACCTTGAGGTAGATATCTACGGCTCTGTACATTCCATCATCTGTTACCCTTGATTGTTCTGGTACAAGTTCAGCAAGAACAATGAATTTTGCAACAGATAAGTTACGATCAGAAGCTATTTCAGCTAGGTAGTTTTCCATCAACTTCCCAATTCGTTCCATATCACTAGGCAACGGTGAAACAAACTCATCATCTGTTTGATACCCATGTTGGCTCCCTTCTGATTCATATTGAAGGTAATTAATCATTATGCTTTGAACTGTGTCTACATCAAACAATGTATCTCCTGTGAATGAATATGAAGGGATCAACAGATCGTCCAGGACAGCTTGTCCTAATTGTAAGGCCATTCTCTTCTCCAGATCAAGCCGGCAAGCAACCGTTGTCTCCAGGAATATTGAAGCTCGGAGTAGCATGGAAAGGAAACTAACAGACAATGCATTCCTCTCTCTTGGAAGAAGACTGACTATTGTCTCTAAGACAACTCTCTTCTCATGTTCTTTATGTAGTTCAATCTTGTTCCTTCCCTTACCAAGTGTTTCCTGTTCCAGAAAGAAAGATTATGAACACGTTAACCATATGAGACAGAATCATCCAACCAAGTATTTCAGATTGATATCTCACCAAACCTCGTAGAGCTTTCTGTGCATAGAGCATTAAAATAGGTCCAAGGTCATATTGTTTAAACCCTCTGGCCATCATAGCCGTCAGAACTCTTTGGAAGATATCAATCCTGAGAACTGTCAAGTCTTCAGCCCACCAATCAACAACTGTCTTTGGCTGACAAACCATCGAAGAAATTACGCCCTCGATTCCACAATCTGACCTACCTGTTGTAGAGAATTGGCTTTCTTCGCAGGCTATAAAGGCAACTGCATCTATGCATCTGCTTATCAATTTTACTTTCTCAGCCAGAGGAAGGAGGTTTTCTGATAGATGCAAGATGCAAACTGCACCAGCAAGGCTCTTAAGTGCAACTTCATTCAAATATGCTTCACATCTTGCGACTAAATTCCCAACTGCGTAGTCCTCTGTCATCTCTAGAAACTCTGCCACACATCGAAGCATGGCAACGTTTTCTATACTCATTTCGAAGTTGATTCCATAGCAAAACTTGGCTGCAAGTTCAAATGCCTCTGCTCCACCGGGGATATTTGGAATTTGGATCTCAGAGAGATCAGCATCGCTAGATTCTGATACCACTTTCCTTATGTATCCACACTTTGAGACCAGTGGGAACTTCAAACCAAGCAGGAGCAGAATTAACAAATCATCAAACACAAACTACTATGAGACTAAGATTCTCCAAAACTGTAGTATTGCTCCTTGATGGAAGTTGGGAATACAAACTAAAAGACAACTCACAATTTATCACAATAAATATATTGCTATTTGTTCTTCCAAGTTCATTGTGGTTAATTAAAACAGGAAAGAGTAGTTCTGGATTGACTTACACCTTATGCAATTTAAAAGAAGCTCCTCCAGCATGAACTGTGACGTCGCTGGGTATTTCCTGGGAGACAATCCTGTAAAAGTTCACGGTTGGACATCTGTTATTTAAGTAACAAAAACAGATAGCATAAATAACAAGAACCTGCAACTCTTTATGAAGAAAATGATAAAATAGAAAAGATAGGTATCGAACCATTCGCTATTTCTCTTCATGGCAGAGGACAGAAGCTCCGTCTTTTTGGCGGCCATGTTACTAGTACTTGTGGGCACAGGTCCTTTGTGACCAAGTTGTACCACTGCAGACAATAGAGGGATGTCTAAATGATCATCTCTTAATCAGGGACTCGATGACAAGCCAAAGCAGAGAGAAATTCAGATGGAGCTGGGTGTGGTGAATGAGCATATCTATCTACTACCCAATGCTTCGTTGGAAATTATATTGAGCAATAATAAGAGCTCAAGCTTTCGTTTCTCTAACACCATTAATGTTTTGTTACAGTCTAGAATCCATTTTCAGCCTCAGAAACAACAATGAGCACTTGGTAAACTTCCAATGTCAGGCCCCTTGTCTCTTCCAATATTATCCACCTGGAAACTATTCGTGTCCACAAAAGTACCCATCTTTATTTCCTGTTGTCTTATATTATATGTAAAAAGGACTAGGCTTAGTAGGATGAAGACAAAGGTGGAGAGGAAAAGTAAAAGTTGTGGACTAATAAAAAGGGTTTGCCTCATTCCCAATCCTCATATTTCAAGCCTAGCGATTTATGCTTGCCATTTTGGCACTAAGATATAAACAGAACCTATCAGATTGCAGTTAGTAGATGGCATGACCCCTCATCAATGCCAAGTACTTGTGTTTTTTTCTTTTAAATAATGAATATCAAATCTTTAGAGGTGGTCCAAGAATTCACGAGACTAACAATTAATTAGAACCAACTCATAGTTTTTTTTTTAAATAAAAACTCTTTTAGACACTTAAATATTATAATGGTAAATTGATATACGTAAATATTATAGTGAGGAATTGAGCTTCTTACTATCAATTTAATTAAATTCTTTACTTAATTTACTAAATAATATATTAAATTCATAAATTTTTAATTAATTTTGTTAATTTACTAAATAATATATCCTGATCATAAAATTTATAAACTATATATTATCAAAGATTTATTCAATGCATGATGAAAATGTAATAATTGCAAATTCAAGAATGTTATGCCTTCTTTTCTTGTAGCTTACCCTATTCCCTGTTGAGAACCCAAATTTTTGCATTCAAGTATTACATTATGAAGTAAGAAGGAAAAGGAACAAACTTTCCTTCTATAGGGTAAAAATAGGATATGGTGAAGTCATAACATGCCATCACTAGCAATTGCATGATAAATTTAAAAAAAAAGTTAAGGTCCCAAAGTCTTCATTCTCATAATTTGAGAAGTAATCCATTTTTTGAACACAATAATATGAAGTTCCAATGTCAATTAACCACTCAAAAGTTGAATTACTGATATGGAAACATTCACTTGTCACATAAACTAGGGAGACTTCATCATCCTTTCTTGAAGTCATTGCGGCTATATTCTTATCATCTTTATTATTCTGATAGTCTTTTTTTATGATGCCTCTTTCACTTATAATAAAAGCTTTTAATGTGTCTTAGCTTTTCGCAATAGTGGTGTGTTTTCAAGCTTTTGTCACCTCTAGATTTTGATCGGTTCTTAAACTTGTCACATCCTTGAGGACCTTTGCTCTTGCTCCTTCCCCTGCTTTTGGCCAAGAAAGCTTGTATGTTGTCAACTTTCATCATTTTTCTTCTGGTTTTTTTATTGAATATATTCTCTTTAATTACATCCAAAGAAAACACACCTTCAAAAGCTAAATTGCTTATCGTCACCACCAGTGCCTTCCAGCTATTTAGTAGCGAACTCAACAGGAATAAGACTTGAAACCTGTCATCAAGAATAATCTTCATTGTTGTAAGCTTGTTGACTATATCTTGGAAATCACTCAGACGCTTTAACACAAACTTCCTAGTTTTCAACTTCAAGTTTATAAACCTTTTAATCAGAGAAACCTTGTTATGGCCAATCTCCCTTTCATAAAGTCTCCTTCTAACTTTTTCTATAGCTCAAAATGATTCATTTCTTGTGACATATGGTTGAATATATTGATATCAATCTATTGTCGAATCATGCCCAGAGTTTTCTACTTCATTTTTTCTTTTATCTATCTGACATCTTCTCAAATTTTAAAGGAACAACATCCTTCACACATTTGCCCACATCAATAAGAACGAAGAGATCCTTGCAATATAAAAGGTCCTCCATCATGCGCCTCCAAATAGAGAAGTTTGTTAACGTCAACTTGACCATAAAGTTGTTTCTACCTTGGTATAATTCCTTACATTATTTAAAATAGTAACGTACTCATTATAGTTCTTGGGCATGCAAAAGGAGCTAACGTCTTATAAAAATCTAAATATGTATTTAAGCAGTTTTTTTAACATTTAAGTAAGTGCTCACTATAGATAACCTTGTAGAATTCTTTCAATAAACTATTGTCCCAATAGCAACATCATCATCATATGGTGATATTCTATAAGATGCTTAAACGATTGTCTTAGTGCAAGTATGAGATTGTTGATTTATGCTCTATAGCCAATCAGTTGTTGTAGTTTGCTAACATAATTATTTAAAAGTATTCTTTATCTAATACATATTCAGATGCATATCATAAAATCCATAAGAGAAATGTACATTACAAATGAAATTGTATTGAGACCCTAATTATGATATTCATATTAAATTTTTATACTATCCCTAAATTGTTCTTATTCATTATTCTATTAAAATTGGGTATTAATAAAAAAATAAAAACGTCATTTTTTCCTTATAAAAGAACCAGTCGATATTGTAGACTAAAGTATAGATATATTTAAAAATGTATATGGATACTTATTAATAGGGGTGTCAATAGATCGAACCGGGTTAGGGACTGGGTGGCCCAACCCTCTATTTTTTATAAAAAAATGAACTAAAAAACAACGTCATTTTCGACGTTCAAGTTGAGCCACCGACCTGGCCGGGCCAAGCTACCTCTACTCATAACTTGGTAGAGTCGAACAACTTTGCCCTATGATGCTTGATCAACCAGGCTACAATTGGGCCTGGCGGGACCAAAATTGACATTCCTACTTGTTAAAGAACAAGTTCAATGAACTGACCTTATATGAAAATTTTATTTAGAACATTACTCGTATATCTATGGAAATTCTCATTATTATAATTGTATAAATGATCTTTTGATTTGATATCTCTAAAGGATCTTGAGATCTCTAAAATATCTTGATATCTCTAAAATATCTCACATAAGGATGGCAGTAACTTTTCAACCCGATTAATATTTGTACTACCCGACTCGAAAAAATAGACATGGAGGTTAAATAAGTAGATTTTAAATAGATTTTAAATGGATGCTGAAAAATGGATGTGGATATGGATTTGAATATGAGCCTAGTGATAACCCGAACCAATAGATACCTATATCCTACTCGTTTTTTATTAACTTTATTTTTTTGTTTTTTCTTGAATATTTATGGTTAAATATAATAAAATATTAATATTTTCTGACAAGAAATAGCTTTAAAATCTCTATTTTACACCTCAATCCTCACCTTTTTCATCATATTTTATTTTCTTATAGGATAATAATAATGCAAATGATATGGAGATGGAGTTTTGAATATTGTGGAGTTCACGCAAAAAAATTTTGAAGGTTTGGATATTTCAGTCTTTGTGCTAATTCTTGATTGTGAAAAATATATGTTGTCTTTGAACTAAACATTATGATTTTATTATTCCAATTTTATGGTTTTTTAAGGCATACAAATCAAAATCTTGACTTATTATTATTAAAGTAATTTTGATTTGGAGCATTCGCAAAAATATGCTCTTTATATTTTCTATTTAGAAGTTATATTTTTATGTGCTACACAACCCAATGGATATCCAAAAACCCGAACAATCTAATGGATTTGGATATGGGTAGTAAATCGTAAAAATCGATAGATATGGATATGAGTTGAGTCATAAAAAGTGGATATGGATATGGGTAGAGTAATACCCGAACCGAACCCTACCCATTGTCATCCCTAGGTAACCTTTATGAGGAGGTCTATATGGAGCAACCTAAAGGATTTCAGGATCAAAATGTAACTGACAAAATTTGTAAGTTGACTAAATCAATATAAGATCTGAAACAAGCTTCTAGATAATGGTACCTAAAGTTTGATGAGGTTTTAACCTCATTCGGCTTTATGAAAAACAACGTTGAAAGATGCTTACACTATAAAGTCAGGGAGAGCAAAGTTATCTTTCTATTACTGTATGTAGATGATAACTTGCTCACTTCAAACGATTTGACTATGTTGCATGAGGTAAAGCAACTTTTGGCCAAACACTTTGACATAAAGGATTTAGGTGAAGCATCCTTTGTCCTCAGTATGTAGATTCACTAGAACAGATCTCAACACTCATTGAGCCTCTCACAAAAAACATACATTGAGCGAGTGCTACGGATAATTTAATATGGCTGATTGTAAACCTGTTGTAGCACCTATCTCTCAAGGTGAAAGGTTATCTTTAGCATAGTGTTTAAAGAATGAGAGAGAGAGGCTATGAGGAATTTCCTGTATTCTAGTGCAGTTGCTAGCCTGATGTATGTTCAAGTATGCACTAGATCTGACATTGCATTTATTGTTGGACTGCTAGGTTGATATCTGGCTAACCCAGATATGAACCATTGGAATGCAGTTAAACGAATGTTGAGATACCTAAAGGGTACCGAAGATTATACATTGACATACAGGAAAGTCAACAATTTAAACCTCACAGGATATACAAACTCTGATTTTGCTATGTATCCAGATAATTGTAAATCCATATCGGGATACATTTTTATATTAGCAGATGCTGCAATATCATGGAAGAGTGTCAAGCAGACACTGGTAACTTCCTCGATCATGCATGCAGACTTTGTTGCATGTTATGGAGTTGTTACACAAGTGATTTAGCTCAGAAACATAATTTCTGAGTTATTTATGGTAGATTTGATAGCTAGACTCATTCGATTGTATTGTGATAATTTTGTTGTAGTGTTGTTCAGTAACAATAACAAAAATATCACAGGGTCTAAGAATTTGGAGGTTAAGTACTTGATCATAAAAGAGTTGGTTCAGAAGGGTGACGTTGAAGTGGAGCACATCAGGACTAAGGAGATATTAGCTGATCCATTAACTAAAGGACTTCGCCCATCAGTGTTTATTAGACATATATCCAGTATGGGCGTGTTAAAGTCCTTAGACAGCAATAGTTAAGGATCATTGTATTTACTCCTTAAAAGTATGTACATTTTAATGTATTATGACATTATGATTATTTATTAATATAGATGGTCATATTTTTATCATCAGTAATGACTGTTCTTGTGTATGGTCATAATATATATAAAAATCTTAAGATTTGTGTCGATCTTAAGCATTTAAAGGTCATAGGGCATATATAAAGATTGACCTTGAGCCTATGTCATTTTAACATGTAC
>JANITW010000234.1:59336852-59347875 GCA_027564335.1 Erythroxylum williamsii | reverse complement strand
TTTGATTTGGAGCATTCGCAAAAATATGCTCTTTATATTTTCTATTTAGAAGTTAGATGTTTATATTCTATACAACCCAATAAATATTCAAAAACTCAAACAATCCAATGAATTTAGATATGGGTAGTAAATCGTAAAAATCGATGGATATGGATATGGATATAGGTTGAGTCATAAAAAGTGGATATGGATATAGGTAGAGTAATACCCAAACCGAACCCTACCCATTGTCATCCCTAATCTCATGTAAAGATTGTTATGTTTTAATGCTACTCATGACCTATTCTAGTCAATAATAGCTCAGTTGGTGGTCATTGGATATAACATGAACAATATGAATGTAGTTGAGTAAGCAATATATGATTTATCATCTTAAGGTGATTAAGGAAAATATTATATTATTTTCAATTAGTATTGACTCGAAAAATCTTTGACTAAGGTGAGATAATACTTTATAAATGTTTTTTACAAAGCCATTAATATAATCAGCTAGTAATAGTGGAGAACTAATATGATTCGGGTCAAATAGAGTAGACATTAGTTCTATACACTATGTCTAATTAGAATATTATGTGATGAAATGATTATATTATACAAAAAATTATGCACGAAAAGGTTACTTAAAACTACTTTAACGTTCTTAAATATTTAAATGATCATGATTTGTTACTAGACACTAACCTTAATCTATGAATATAAATTATTTAATTAGAAAATTAAAGATAAATTAAATGAGCTTAATTTATCTATTCTTATATAAGTTAGGATTATACTTTATATTTATTGTCAATATATTTAGAAACCTAATAAGTCTCACACAAAAAATAAGCTAAAGAGAGAAATTTTGTATTTTAATCAAGTTATGAGATATTTAATAAATAAGGATAAATATAATATGTTAGATCTTATTAAATCTAATTGGTATCTAATTCTAATTAAATTTTAATTGAAATTAGAATTTTATTTCAATTAAATTATTAAAAAGTCTAAGCCCTATTATAAATAGGTTTAAGTTTCAAAGGGAGTATAACATTTTTACCTTACCATCTCTATAATAATTATATAATTCTCTCAACATATTTTATAATAATGTTAGATACTGAACACTTATGCGATTACAATGGTTTGAAATGAGCGAATGTTAAAAATAATTTAAGAGAATTAACAAGAAAATGATCAAGCTTTGAAATATAATACGAATTATAGTTCATTTTTATTATATTTTATGCCTTAATTATTTTATAAAATTTAACGAATCTTAACTTTTAAAAAACTAAATGATAAATATTTTATTTATTCAATTACGCGCGTAATTGAATTCCACTTGGATTTCCTAACACTAGGTGCTCATATATGTGACCTTACCCATAATATTACAGCAAAATTGAACATTGAAGACGATAAAATAACTTTGAATAATAGTTCAAACATTAACAAGAAAAGTTTGCAAACATCAGAAGGTGTCTTCTTTCTCTTGCCAATCCAAGTTCTCTCGATGTTTCGTCCACATTTGAAACAATATTTAACTGGATTTTCAAACATATCCTTGGATTCTAATGTAGTAAAAGGAAAAGATAACGATAATCTCCAGGGAGTACTAAGCATGGAAAGAACAGACCAAACTTGAACTTGTTTCAAAAGATCTTCTCTCTACTATTTAAGAATAACGCTTTTCACTAGCGAAATGTTTACTAAATGTTATTGATAAAGCAAACACACACAAAAGGAGCGTGAATTGTATATGACTTGAAAATTTTTGCAGGTTACTACCAATTTGTATAAATAATAGGAGCCTGTTAAACTTTTAAATGAAAAGGCCTATGAAAATTTAAAATAAAAAGAACCTCTTGCAAATTGAAAAAAAAACAATAACTATAACGCAAAAATTTAAAGATTAAGAAAAGAGAGAGAGAGACAACCATTTTATACTTGTTTAGCTTATAACCAAGCCTATGTCTAGTCCTTAAGTATCCAACTTAATTATTTTACTAATAATCTCCAAGTAATAATTTGATGAGTCTCTCCAAGCTCACAAGTACATCTTTTTCAAGGTTCTTCAACCTTTTACACTGGTAGTAGTTAACAAGCCTCTTCAATCTCTCATCAAATGAAAATAGGTTTTACTCAATATGAGCTTCAGTGAATATTGATCTCTCTCTTGATAGAGTATTTTCACTTTCAAAAGCACAAAGGGTATAAAGTGTAACTTTTCGAGAGTAAGTGTTGATGATACTGATGTGTTTCTAAAATTTGGTGTATTTTTGATTGCACTAGCTCTCCCTTAAATAAGAATCCCCTCCAACCAACCCTTGCTTTAATTATAACATGGATTAACTGACTGAATCAACTTTGAATCCATTAAAGCATCTTTTTCACTATTTTTAACAAAATATTCAAATATCTGGTTGTTGGGATAATCTTTTGATTATGTCTTAAGATTGACTATTGAATTAAGAGAACAAAAGGATCCTTCAAACTTACAGAAAAGATAATAACTACTTATTCATTCCAGAATTTATGGAACCATTTCTAAATATGAGAATGAGGTTGTTAAGATCGTTCCTGCAAAATAGGGATTATTAAATGCTTATCTTTTTATATTAAATGAATGCCTAACTTTTATAACATTATTATCTTTTCTAAAATAATCCAAATAAATTAGAATTTTGAAATGTAACTAACTTGAAATATTATTAATTGTTATCATCAAAATCATTAATTTAAAAGCCTTGAGCTAACAATCTCTTCTTTTTTAATGATGACAAGTAATAAAAAATATATTTTTTAAAAGATTCAAGTAACAGTAAAAAATTTTGAAAAATAACTGTACTCTTTATATGTAAGTCCTTACTATCAACCATGATTAGAAGGAGCCTTTTACTGAAACTTAGCATATGAATATGAAGTATCTATCAGCACATATTAGACGTTTTTCAAAAATAGAAGAGCATTTTAACAATTAACAAAGCATACTATTTCAAAAATTTTCAACATTTCAACAACATAGTCAAGTTCATCAACTAATCAACAGATTCATCAATAGAAGAAAAAAGTTAGCAATATTAAAGAAAAGTTAAAATAAAAATTATATAATAATATCAATGCAGAACTATAACAAATATCAAAGTAAAAAATACCTATCTCTTCTACTCTCCCCCTTTGTCATTATCAAAAAGAAGGGGATGCAATTGAACAAAGTAATGAGAATAACCATGCAATTAGCAAAGTGCACAAATATTCAAATGTAAGAATCATACACAGAAGTTATTCATAGAAATAGTTAAAAAAAGTATATTCATTATGCAAAATATTCCATCAGGAACTTAATAAGGGTTTGAAGAAGAAGTTGCACATCATTTAGTTGATCTTACATTCTGTTTTTTTGGCCACTCATCTGATTCTGATTAAGTTGGATGTCCCTCATTTGTTATCGAAGGACCCTATTGTTTGCATCTTCAAGAGTGACTTATAACTACCTTTTCCAACATAAAACGCATAATCATGACTGGGAGGTTCATTCAGTTACCTTTCAAGAAATTGTAGACAATACATTTGTCTAGCAAACTACATCGTTCAACCAAACTACTTATTGGAAATTTTGAAGTTACAGGTAGTGATGTAAGGCATCATAGCAGTAAATCCAACTGTACACCAAGGTCTACCATCTTGTGTATTTTCAGTGTGAAGACAGATAAATTCCACAATTTATCCCAAATTTAGATCAACCACATCCCATTTATAACAAGGGAAATTAATTCTGCCTATGGGAGCTATATCTAACAAGTGTCCCAGAATTTCCTCAGTAATCAAAATTTCACATTCACGCACCCAAGATATAATTGCCAATTTTTCATTTATAACTTCCTTTTTCATATGTGTATAAAATGAACGAACCAATTTATCACAGACAGTCACATTCAAATTTAAAAAATTATGTTATCCAACAGCAAGAAGGTAAGGGAAAACAGGAATACCAATGTCGTCAAACAACATATGAGGTGGAATGCACCCAAAAATCACATTTCTTTTCTTGTAGTGCATTTTATATCTTGCTTCGACTTCTATCAATTGAAACATTTTTAGAGGTGTTGAAGACTTTCCTTTTTTAAAGACAGAAATCTTCCTTTTCTAGGATCTTGTGGCCTTAAGAATTTCTTCAAGGAGAGATTCTTCTTGAATGATATGATCCTCTTCCCTTTATTCAAGCATAGGTGCCTTGCCTTTTTATAATTTCTTCTCTCTTTCTTTTTAAGGATGCTTCTGGTTGCATTGGTTCATTGTCAAGGCTCTTTTCTTTTTTAATTACAGGCTCTTTCACAACCTGCACTATATTTCCTCTGGTTGTGGTCTTTTGATAGAAAAAATTCGTTTTTCTTCTGAATCATCATCAGCGATGATCTAACGTTCTTTAGACAGACTCGAAATAATGGGTGTAGGTTGAGGTGTTGATGATGGTCTAGGTGAAGAGATTATAGGAGTGGGAGTAGGCATGTGATTTGATGGTGGTGAAGGTGAAGGTGAAGGTGAAGGTGATAGTGAAGGAGCAAACAAAGGGGAGAAGTGTCTTAAAACTAGAGAAGGAGAGAGAAATCTTACCTTTCTCGTAACTCCCCCTTACTAGAAAATTTCCCTACATAAGTAGGCTTTTCTTAACTAAATTCTTCTTCTTCTTCTTCTTCTTCTCCTTTTGACAAGTTAAGGTTTGTGTCATTAGAAACAAAACTTTCTTCATTAGACTGAAAATCACATTGTCGTCTGGTCTTTGATTCATGGTATTCAGTGGATGAATCGGAAGCTGATTCTTCCAGTGGTGATGATGAATGAATAATTTTATTCTTTCTCCCACATGTATGTAACTTTGTCTTTTGTTTAGATTGCTCTAAAAATTGGGGCTTTTTCATATAAGTGACAACAATAAGTTCAGAATTTTTTTTGCTATTTCTAGAGTAGGTAACCTAGAGGTTCAGAAACAAAAGCTTCAAAAGCTTGTTTATGGTGTAGGGTTTGTCATGACTAGTAGTAGGTTTCAATGATTTCTTTTGTCCCTTCAATTTTGTTTGTGCCATTTTCAAAAATAAAGGATGATGGAAATTTTTGAAGAGATTTGAGAAAGAAGGAGTTTGATTGCAGTAAGATATAATGAGCTTCAAGGGATGACACAGATGAGATGTAAAAGGAAAGGAGTTTGATTGCAGGGTTTTGTCATGGCTAGTATGTTAACGTTTTTTAAAAGTGGGTTTCGTATGAATATGAAAGAGCTCACATGCTCCTAAAGATGTGATCGTTTCTGTATCTTCTGTCAATCTGATAGTATTGCATGCATGTTTTAAAAAACTGAAGCGATCATTTAGTAACTGCAATCTTTGAATAAAGTTACTTCCCCTTTTAAATTGATAGGAGCCTTCTAAATAACACATTCGAAGTAGCCTGTTATATCTGTAAAAGGAAGTAGCATAAAACCTTCAAACAGAGTTAGATGTATGATAATCTGCACACACTCAACTGTTTTCTTAACAAACAAAATCTATCATCTGAAAGTGGCTTAGTAGAGATGTCAACTACTTGATTTTTAGTATTAACATGCAATGATTCAATAGTTCCCTCTAAGAAAATGATGTTTAACTTCTATATGCTTAGCCTAGAATAATGCACTAGATTTTTAGATGAATTAATTGCATTTGTGCTATCACACAAAATGCGAATATGACTAAAGTTTTAGAAAAAACCTTGGAGTTAATATTTCATCAATAAAATTTGAGCACAACAACTAGCAGCATGTGACATCTCATTTTTCCCATTTTAAGGGTTAGAACCTATAATACTGAATATGAGAGATAATATTGAGGAACTAGGACATGCATTTCATGCTCATGCATCATTTAGCATACATAAATGTAAATATGATAATTGCACACATTATAATGGTTGTACATGCACTCATTTGACATTTACTAGGTATAGTTGATCTTAATTGATTTATAAATGTAATTATATTGTGAATTGTGGATATTATACGTCTTGAAAGTAGATTTGGTGAATAAAATTATTGATTTAAAATTTTTGGTAAATTTTAGAAAATTATGAGTATTTTTGGACTAGAAAAAATATCAAGTGGTAAGATAATTGATTCATGGTAATAAAACTAATTGTCAAATGGCAGTTGAAATAATTGGCAAATGGTATTAGGATTTGTTCAGAAAGTGACATTAAAAATTGGGTGATAAATGGACTAGAGATTAAATGGTATTGAGTACCATTATTAAAAGATGTTAATTTGGTTATTTAAGTGGTAAGTGTCATGGCACATGTCATGAAACCTACCAAGCAATTGTTACCTTGCTTTTAAACCCACCCTTTATTAGTTACATTTTGAAAGACCATCTCGTTTTTTCCTTTCACGTTTTCCATATGCTTCTCCTTCATCTCTTTCATTTTTTCACTCACAACCATCTCACTCTGGCCTCATAATGTTGAGTTCTTGCTATCCTTCACTTTGTTTCTTCAAGATCTTTGCTATCTCTTCATCTTCTTACTAAAACAAAACCTAACCTACCCACCTCCATGTTGATGATCGTGTGAGCCATAAAAAGCTAGGGTTCACATGGTTTTGAAGAGTTTGGAATTTTATCAAGTAAGTTATACTTTGATCTTCATGGGTAATTGAAAATGAATTAAATATGATGAATGATTTAAGATTTGATGACCATGATCATGGAGCTTCATGTATGCTTTAACATGGGTGTAAACATAAAAAGATTTGTGCTCTAAATTTTAGTGTGTTTATGTTATTCATGATTTGTTTAATAGAAGCATTTATGATGATTATTTAGGGATGGATTGATTGTGATAATGGTGTTTGAAGTGTGCTAGATGTTGATGAACAAATGGATACATCATTTTCTTTTTTTTAAATGATAAATAACAGTTTACGAGTTATAGTATAGATGATTTTGTGTTGACATTGAGATGAGAATGAAGAGGATATGATGTAGAGTTGATGAACTATGCATAAGATGGTTTGAATGTAACATATAGGAGTCGAAAATATGGAAAAATTGAAAGGAGAATGGATGGAATATGTTAGTTGTAACGTTTCCAATGAATATGCATATGTATTTTAACCATATCTTGATCTATACATATCCAAATTGCATGGTTTAATTTTAATTAAACTAGAGACAGATGACTATAATTTTCATGAAGGAATCAAATTTGAATTCTATCTTTAAGGGTTCCGAAATTTGGCTTAAAGTTGAGTATAGTGTGCCGTCGCTGTATGAGAATAGTCTATAGTATTTTAAGTATAACTTACAGAATACTGAACCAAACTGCATGATATTGATGTCGTTAGAAACTTAATACATATAGGAACATTTTTTTAGAATAATGTATTTCCTAAATACCTCATTTTCTTTATAAAAAAGGATCACCAACTAGTTGCATGATTGTGCACAAGCACGATCGTGACAAAGAGGGATCATCAGGAAGTTGTTGTTGTTTTCCCACCTTACCTTGGTGGTTTTGGATTTAATGGAGATTTGAAATAAACCTAGATGGTTGCAAAAGTAAGTGGTTAAGTGATTAATAAGTTTAGGATGTTGATTGACATTAGAATTGAAAAATGGATTGACTTGATATGAATATATCTTAATTTGGAAGTTATGAGGCGTTAAAGATGTAAAAGTGTTCTTATGAATAATATGAATTAGGTATGAATAAAGTAATGAGAATTAGGAAATTGTGTGGATGTATAATGCTAGGAAAGGATTGGTAAATGTATGTTTAATGATTAGATGATGATTGTCAGATATGAATTAAGGAAATATACTCGGGATTGTCAGTGAATATATATATATATATGAAAATGTGCAAATTAGTAATGTTTAAATGTGTATGTATTGCATGATATAGAAGAGCAATTAGAGCGACAACATCCAGACATTGCTGAGACGTCGAGCCAATAACTATCTGGAGCATAATGTGAATAACCTAGATGGTCTCACATTGATTTATTGTTTTGTTCAAATTCTGAATTGAATTATTATGTGATATGAATGTATTGATTCCGGACATTAAATGTCTGAGGCGTTTGATGCATGAATAATATATTAGAAGTGCTCATTGTATGTGAATTTAACAGAATATATGATACTCAACTTAATTGTTGAATGTCAGACCAAAGTCTGATGATGAATGTGAATGTGAATGTGTATGCGAATGCAAAAGAAAATTGAACACAAGTGGATGATTGAATACATATGATGCATTTCACTACATGAATGCATGATAATATAAAGGTAGTTATGACCCAAATCACCAGTGAAAAAGAGCTTAAAGCTCAAAATGTAGTAAGAGCCTCTGGCTCACAATGTATAATGAGCTTTATATCCCCAATTGATAAGGGACAATTATTAATGAGCCCGATATTTACAATGGATACAGGATAGTGAAAAAGGCATTCGGTCACAAAAAAGAAATAAATGAAAGTGAGTCTTATAAACATTGTATATATAATTTAATATGCATTATATGAATGATTGAATTGAATTGTATGAACCACCATGAATATAAAAGGTGACTAAGTGAACCAAAAGTTATATGGTGTTTTTTGATAATTGGTGAAAGATGTGCTTTATATGATGACATAAATTATTTGTGAACTTTAAACATGAACTGTATGTGTTATGTGTTATGAGTAAGCCATAGATGATGGATAACTCACTGAGTTTGCAAAACTTATCGAAATTGCAACGTTGATTTTGCAGGTGCTAGAGAGCGGACTTAGCTTCTAAGACAACTTAGAAGAGCTCCAGTACTATTTTTGGATAGAAGAAATGGCTCAAAGGTCAGTCAGCTGAGATTGAAGGATTTAGATAGAATTTTGTATAGTTCCTCATTCATGTAACATGTAACATATTTTTGTAATAGAGCTGTAGACTTTGATAGTTCTTCGATATTGTATATAGGGATGAAGTATGTAATGCTACAATGTATATTCGATTTTATGAAATGAAAATGAGAAATTAAGTTTTTAAATATTTGCGATATTTATGTTTTAATGATAATGCCATGATTAAGTTAGTGACGTGATTACTTTAACATGTCACCCTTGTGGGTTACGTACTTGAATATCTTTCAGAATATTGAGTATGTGTCATATGAGACTGGATGCTACATGGCTGCTATATATTGTGCTTCAGTTGTGGAAATTATTATGCAATTTTGTTTCTTCCAAGACTAAGAGACTCAACATCTACTAAGGATTTGATAGTAGCCACTTGTACTTTTCCTGTCAACTTTATCACCTACATAATTTGCATCACAGTAGCCAAACATGTTTGCATCACAATAGCCAAACATGTTACATGAATCTGTTTTTGGATACCATAGTCCAAAATCTATGGTTCCAAGAAAAAAAATGAAAAATTCTCTTAACTGCTTGAAGATGGCTTTCTCTAGGTTTTGATTGAAACTATGCACAAAGAGATACACTAAGCATAATTTCTGGTCTTAAGCTTATGAGATATAGAAGTGAACTAATCATTCCTATGTATTTTGTTTAATCAGTAGCCTTACCTGCTTCATCCTTATCAAGCTTAGTTCTAGATACATTGGAGTTCCCATTAGTTTGGCATTTTCAAAATGATATTTTTTGATAAGTTCCTTTGCGTAATTATTTTAATTAATGATCCCAAGAAAAAAAGATAGTTCACCTATCATGCTCATTTTAAACTCCCTTTACATTAAGGTTGAGAATTCTTTATAGAAAGATGGATTAGTAGCATCAAATGTCATGTGATCAACATATATTTGAACTATTAGTAAATCATCTTCCTTTTTCTTGATAAATAAGGTCTTTTTCTACCTTTTCTCTTTCAAATTTATTTTCAAGTAAGAAATTACTTAACCTGTCATATCATGCTCGAGGAGCCTACTTTAGACCGTACAAAGCTTTTGTTAATTTCATCATATAATCTAGATGGTTTGCATTCTCAATTCCTAGAGGTTGCTTAATAAACACTTCTTTATTAATATAACCATTTAAGAAAGAACTTTTAACATCCATTTGGAATAATTTAAATTTTCTATAACATACAAAAGTAAGTAAAATTCTGATAGACTCCAGTCTAGCAATAGGAGCATAAATCTCATCAAAATCAATACCTTCCTCTTGGTTATAACCTTAAGTTATAATTCTAGCTTTATTTCTTACCACCTTGAAGTTCTAATGACTGACTTGTTTTGTGGATAAGGTACCTGATTCCAAACTTGGTTCCTTTCAAACTTGTTTAGTTCATCTTTCATAACTGAAGTTCAGTTTTCATCAGCAAGTGCCTCTTCAACATTATTTGGTTCTAGTTGTGAAACAAAGGCAACATAATTGTTTTTGAAGGATGCTTTTGTTCTTAAGCCTTATTGTAACATCCCACCCCCTACTGGAAGGGTAAAATAGGAACTTTGTCATAGGATGGGATTGATAGGGAATAATTAGTACTGTTCATGCATAATAAGATTGATACTCAGTATCAATTGTACACACGGAATTATTGTACATGCATACATGTTATTCCCGGTTTTTGTGCCTAAGGCAATTTTATTGTGATTAATGTGGTTAAGGGGTTTGAAAAATTATTTTGACTGATCCAGAGTGTGTTTTATATTTTAAGGGATTTTTAGGAATTTTTCCAGAATTTTCCGGAGAAAATTCCTGGACCGGAAAAATAATCGCCAAGTGGCGAACCGGTTGATTTTTCTACTGTTATTTGGTACTAATCTATTAATTATTTTGGTGGGACCCAAAAGTGGACCCTTACATATTGTTGGAACCGAAATTTGGCTTGCATTATGGATAATTGTTGTATTTAAAAAAAAACATGGGAATGATGATTGACTTTTCTTTATTTCCTTAATCAATTGCCAAGTGTCTTAAGCTTTTGTCTTCTTCCTCTTCTAATGTTCTCGGCTCTTCTAGTGGAAGGAAAGAAAGGTGATTTGCTTTATTAATTCCCTTCACTCACGACAA
>JANITW010000234.1:59312383-59325939 GCA_027564335.1 Erythroxylum williamsii | reverse complement strand
AACTTTCCAAAGTGGAATGGTTTGTAATTGATTATGAAGTGTACTAATATTATGATTATAAGTGTTTTGTCTCAGAAATGGACCCAAGTGTAAAGTGAAATTTTGATGATTTATGTAATGGCTGAAATGTTGTTAATGCAAATATTTATGAAATAAAGTGTGGCCAATTTTATAATTGATTTTCGCATACATGTGCATTGATTTGTTTTGAAAAAAAAATTTGTGTCGAATGTTAAGTGGTTGACTGTTCTAACATGCCACCTTCACGGGGAACGAACTCAGATATCACCCACGATGTCGGGTTTAGGTCCTATGGGAATGGGGTGCTACATTAGTAGTCTGACCTTTTGGTCTCCATACATATATCTCAGATAATTTTTCATTCTACGAATGCTATATGAGTGACTAATATGTCCAAGTTTGCCACAATAAAAGCATAAAATAGATGAATAAGAGTTATTATCATTTTTTTTCATGCAATAAGTTAATGCCTTTTCGATTATAGTTACTGTTGTTTCTAAGAAAGAAATTCTTGTACAGCTCAATACTATTATCTTCACCATATCTTGTTCCTGCCTTATCAAAGACACCTTTACCAATACTAAATAATGCATCAAGATTATTCTTTCCATCAACAAAATTAGCAAGATCCTTTTCCAAAGATATAATTTTTCCAGCAATTTTCTCCTTTTCAAGTTCCAATACAACAACAATTTCTTTTAATTGTTTTACCTTTCCATAATCATTCTCAAGCAATGCATTCTCTAACTGAGTCACTTTTTCTTCTAAAAAATCTTTTTCAGATACCTTTTGCTTATAACCATTTTCAAAAGATATATTCTTAGACAACATTTTCTTATTCATTGATTATAATGACTTAATTTTATTTTTCAAAGAAACATCATTATTTTTAGACTTCTCAACTTCTTTGAAATATGCATAGTTAACTTCTTGTACTGAGCATATAGTTAATGATATACATCACGTAATTCATCAAATTCAATATCAAAGTCATAATAATATACCTCATCTTATCCTGAATCAGCTATAAGACAAACATTGCTTACTTCTTCAAATTCTTCTTCTTTAAAATTTTCAAAAACTTCATCAGATTAAGCTGCAGTCAATGCTTGCTTTCTGGGTCTTCTATTTTCAATTTTGTCCTTTTGAAGAAGAAGGGGGCATTCTAGTTTGGGTCTTATAGTGATAACATATAATTTAAGTATTTTGTGTAATGCTACTATTGTCGTTGCCGCTGCCGCTGCCGCTGCCTTTTGATAGGAACCTACTGTTTCTAATTTTCTTATTTCCTTCTCTTTTCGTCATTAGCTTCTTTTTGTGAAAGTGTGCATAATTTTTGACCATAAAATTGAATTCATCATCTCCATCTATCTACAACTCAATGTCACTTACATCACCATTGGATGGAGTTGATTCATCAGTAGCTTTTAGAGCCATTCCTCTTTTATAAGAGAATCCTTCATCTCATCTAAGCTTTGTCTCATGGATCATCAAGTTTCCTTTTTGCTAATTAAGTGAAATAGTGTCTAGACCTTTTGCAGTTTTTAAAGCTGTTATTTTGGGTCCCCATTCCTTTGGCGGCGACCTTAGGATCTTTGTTACAAGCTCATCATTGAGATATATCTTTCCAAAATTCTGTAAGGCTGTGATGATGTTGTTGAATCATCCAAAGAATTTGTCTATAGTTTCTCCCTATTTTATGCTAATAGTTTCATATTGATGTACTAAAAGACTTATCCTTTATTTCTTTACCCTAATTTGTTCCTTCAAAGATAACTTGAAGTTTGTTTCACATTTCCTTTGCTGTAAAATAGTAAGATATCTTTTTATATTCTTCTGTCGAGAGTGCACAAATCAGATGATGTCTTGCTTTAGCATTCAACTATGTATTTCTTCTATTAGCATCAATCCATAATTCTACATTGTCAGTAGCAGGAGATGCAACTCTCATTTTGATAGATTGCCAAACTTCAATATCCACAAATTGGAGATAAATTGTCATTCTTTTTTTTTTAATAGGAATAGTTTTTTCCATTAAAATAAGTAGGCTTTATGAAAAATTGTCCTTCAAGACTTCTTAAGTTGTTTGTCATGATCTATTACGTGCTGCAAAACATAATAAATGTGAAACCTCACTCTAATACCAAATGATAAAGCAAACACATGAAGGGGTGAGGGGTGAATTGTGTATGACTTGAAAATTTTTTCAAGTTACTACCAATTCTTATAAATGATAGGAGCCTGTTAAACTTTGAGCCTATGAAAGTTTAAAATGAAAGGAACCTCTTGCAAATTGAAAACAACAATAATTGTAATGCAAAAATTTAAAGATTAAGGAAAGAGAGAAAAAAGACATCCAATTTATACTGATTTGACTTATAACGAAGCTTACTTCCAGTCCTCAAGTATCCAACTTGAGTATTTTAATAATAATCTCTAAGTAGTAATTTGACGAGTTTCTCCAAACTTACAAGTACATCTTTTTCAATGTTCTTCAACCTTCTACGCTAGTAGTATTTAACAAGCGTCTTCAATCTCTCAACAAATAAAAATAAGATTTGCTCAATATGAGCTTCAATGAATAATGATCTCTCTCTTGATAGAGTGCTTTCACTTTCAAAAGCACAAAGAGTATAAAGTGTAACTTTCCAAGAGTAAGTGTTAATGCCACTGATGTGTTTATGAAATCTGATGTATTTTTTAATGCAATAATTGTCCCTTAAATAAGAATTCCCTCCTACTAGCCCTTGCTTTAATTGAAACATAGATTAACTGACTAAATCGGCTTTGAATATATTAAAACATCTTCTTCACTATCTTTGACAAAATCTTCAAATATTTTATTGTTGGGATAATCTTTTGATTGTGTCTTGAGATCGATTATTGAATTAGAAGAACATAAGGATCCTTCGACCGTACAAAAACGATAATAACTTAACCATTCCAGATTTTCCGAAATCGTTTCTGATTATGTTAGTGAGGTTGTTAAGATGATTTTTGCAAAATAAGGACTATTAAACGCTTATCTTCTTATTTTAAACAAATAGCCAACTTTTATAAAATCGTTATCTTCTAATAAATAATCCAAATATATTTGAATTTTGAAATGCATCTAACTTTGAAATATTATTGATTGTTCTCATTAAAATCATTAATTTAAAAGCGTAACTTATCTTAAATTTTTTAATGCAAATTTAAATAAGTTTAGAATTAAAATTTTCTTTCCATCTTAAATAAAATTTATACATTGACACAATAAATTTTTTTTTGACAAAATTTAGTAATAGACTCGTATTATAATAAGGAAAATTTATTTACACAACATAAGATCTATTAAGGATTTATTCTTAAATTTTGTTTAAATAAAAAATAAATAGTAATTTTAAGATTAATTTATAAATAATAAAATATTAAAGACTTATTTATTAGTAAATTTATATATATTTTTGAAGAGATTTTATTATATCCCGCCCTAGGAAGCTTCAGCCCAGCAAACATGATCAATTGTATATAAATATCAGACGACGTAGCGTTTTGATGTTTAAGCCAAAGTTCCAAAAATATCATCTTTCCAATTGTGTTGGCCTTATCCATCCCAATCAACCATTAGCTCCTCCCCAAAGCAAAAACCCCAACCTCTAAACCCCTCTCCACTGCCTTCAACGTTTATTCATGTAATCAATTTGTAACACAGGACTTCCATCAAATATCTTCAATTCTCTGAGACCTCCTACTTATGGAGCTCTCTTCTTCTTTCTCACAGCTCCCGAGACCCTCCGACCTATCGTTTGCCTCCTCTTTCTCTCCGTTTCCTCTCCAGTTGCATCTCAAAAGCCATTTAGTCCCCAATCATTTCCGGGTTCTCTCTGTCGCCATTGATCCACAGGAGCTACCCCAGAATAGCCCACAGAGACTGCTCAAAGAGCTTCAAGAGCGCAAAAAGATAACCTCTCCCAAGAGAAGATTGCCACCCAAAAGGTTCATACTACGCCCTCCGCTCGACGACAAGAGGCTCACTGACAGGTTTCTTAACAGCCCACAACTGTCGCTCAAACAGTTTCCTCTATTGAGCTCTTGCTTGCCCTCTTCCCGCCTCAACAATGCTGACAAGACTTGGATCGACGAGTACTTGCTCGAGGCCAAACAAGCATTAGGGTACCCTCTAGAACCATCGGAGAGATTGGGGGATGATAATCCTGCGAAACAGTTCGATACGTTGTTGTATATGGCGTTTCAGCATCCGAGCTGTGAGAGGACTAATGCGAGGCACGTGAGGTCTGCGCATTCTAGGCTTTGGTTCTTGGGTCAGTATGTGTTGGAATTGGCGTTGTGCGAGTTTTTCTTGCAGAGGTATCCGAGGGAGTCTCCGGGACCTGTGAGAGAAAGAGTGTTTGGGTTGATTGGTAAGAGGAATTTGCCCAAATGGATTAAAGCTGCCAGTTTGCAGAATTTGATATTTCCTTATGATGATATGGACAAGTTGGTGAGGAAGGATCGTGAACCGATAGTGAAGTGAGTGTGGTTTTGCTTCTGAATTATGTTTTGTATAACTTTTATTTCTAGTTTCGTTCTGAAGTTTGGTAACATGGGTAATTTCTCCTCTTAATTGTGGTTTATGGATGAAGATTGTTTCTCTTAATGTGGTAGTCTTAATATCTTTCCTGCCTTGGTGTTCCATTAATTTAGACAAATGAAGAGAGAAAGGATGATGATATTGACATGGGACGTGTTATTCTTGGTTTAGTGCTGACAATGTGAATGGTTAATACATGTGCATATGGCTATGCATCTCGATGAAAGATCTTAATTGAGATTTCTCAGCCGCTGTAAGCATGAGAACACACTGATGCTTTTATTTTTACATGAGCATTATATATCAACGATTGGGGAGCAAAAGAGGAACATACTCATGCTGGGAGCTCTATGTCGTAGTTTATTGTGGTCAGGGGTTAAAATACAAATTTGAACCATTGTTTTTAGTGGCGAATTGATAGCCTATTGGGATTTGAGTGCAGGCATCAATAACATGGATAGTATATGGTATAGCTAGGGGATACTAACCTATTCCATATAATGATGCATTGGTAACACAGATCGTTGAAACTGTTTTTTTGTCAATTATTTTTCATCCACATGGAAGTGATAATATCATGATGATGTTTAAATGGGAAGAACATGATTTGCTTTGAAGTTTATATATTTGATAAGGTTGACATCAGAAGTAGAGTTGAGTAGAAATTTGGAGGCCAGGGGGACTTGTTAGGATGATGTACGTTGAATAAATTATAGTTGCGTTGATTAAGATCCTTAAAACGGTAGGATGTTGTGCAGAGCCAATACGTGTCAATTTAACCTTTTCTTATGTGCCTGGACAAAGACATATTTCACACCAGAACAGAAGGTATTGATCCCATTTCTGGGACATCTATTAATATTTGAATAGAGTGGCTTGGATTGGGACCCATATGTGTTGATAATACTATGTATCAGCTTCCTGATTCAAACCAAATCATTCCTTTAAATTTGATGATCTCCTCCAGTGGATTCTGAATGCCTGATGTGGTTAATGGATTTCGCCTGTTCATAATGGCTTACAATTTATTAGCTTCCTGGTACACTTGATTGTTGTTTTCACTTGTAAGTCGTCATTGCGGTATGTATTACACTGTGCATTAAGTTTTTCTTTATATGACAGGTCAGTCTTCTGGGCCTTATTTGGGGCAATATATTTATGTTTTGGCATGCCTGAGGTATATCGTGTCCTTTTTGAAGTGTTTGGGATGGACCCAGAAGCTGAGGATTGCCAACCCAAATTGAGGAGACAACTTGAAGATGTAGATTATGTTTCTGTAGAGTTTGAAGGCAATCGGCTTAGTTGGCAAGACGTTGCTGCTTATAAGGCAAGCTTTATTTCTTTGTTCACTCTTTTTACCGGATTATTATCACTTATACATTTAAAATAAAGGACAGGAATAAATTGTTTTTATGGACATGTTTGTATAAGTTCTTAGGGAGATAGTTGTTGATTCCTTGTTCCCACTTTTAACCGTATATATATTATCTTACTGGCAGATTAGATAAATGAGTCTGTATATTGTTTCTGTAATATTCTTTGCATTTTCAGCCTCCAGAAGATGCCCTCTTTGTGCATCCAAGGCTCTTTAGGGCTTGTGTGCCTCCAGGCATGCACCGATTCCGAGGAAATTTATGGGATTTTGACAGCAAACCTCAGGTTATGCAAAGGCTAGGGTACCCTTTAGCAATGACAGATAGAATTCCAGATATCACTGAAGCTAGGAACATCGAACTTGGACTTGGGTTACAGGTACCTCCTTTCTGTGTCCTTGATATGGCATTATATGTGTTTGTATATTCAACTTTTGTATGCTGGGATGCATACTTGCATATATCCATAGTGCCATTCGTGTTATATCCTTTGTGGATATATTATTGGTTCTGTTTATGGACAAAATTCATCTAAGACCAAAGTACGATTCTGCTGTCCTACAGAGCAGCAGTTTTGGTAGACTTGAGTATTGTGTGTTAGTAAAGAATAGAAATGGATCAATATATAGTTAGCAACTTGTATAACGACCTAGTAGAATGATCCATATAAACTGTATTGCGCATAATTGAATCCATCAGGTAAGACGAGAAAGTCCGAGATAGATAGTTGACCATATTGTAGGTGTTTAGTTGCAGAAGAATATTTTTTTGGGAATAATAACAACAAAATAGAGGAATAAAAAAAAATAAAGAAACACACAACTATTTAGGTGGTTTGGTGCAATGCCTACATCCACAAGCGAGGGCAGAATAAAATTCACTGATTAATTTGAAGAATACAAAATGTGAAGAGTAACACTCAAAACCCCATAACCTAATTACACTATTTTACTCTCACTCTTTCTTCCTTGTTTCTCTTTTGTGAAACTATGAAAATAAATGGGTTTATATAGGTATGGTTTGGCTCCAAACTATGGTGAGATAATGCCACATTTCATTGCCCAATTCCATTCAATTCACTTGATAGACAAGTGTGCCAAGTAATGGTGATTATGGACATGTCACACAACTCTAAGAAGAAAGAATGGTAAACATGATATCTTTATCATGGGTTTTGAAAAAATTCAAGGCAATCATTAACAAATTTGATACCATTCTTTCTTCATAGACTTGCATGGCATGTCTATATCCAACCATTTTTTAGTGGAAGAAATCACCATTACTTGGCTTACTTGTTTATCAAGTTAATGGAATTGGGCAATGAAACGTGACATTATTCTCACCAAATTTTGAAGCCAAACCATACCTATATAAAACCCATTTATTTGTATGATTTCATAGAGGACAAGGAAGAAGGTGAGAGAGTAAAATAGTGTGTAATTGGATTTTGAGTGTTACTCTCCACATTTTGTATTCTTCAAATTAATTAGTGAATTTTATTCTTCCCTCGCCCATGGACGTAAACACTCCACCAAAACACGTAAATAGCTATGTGTCTCTTTATTTTTCTATTTTGTTGTTATTATTCTCTAATAAATATTTTTCTGCAACTAAACACTTAATAAGTGGTATCAGAGCTGCTACCATATTTATTTGGGATTTGTCATGGCAACGACAGAATTTGATATTGAAAAATTTGACCGTACTATGAGTTTCACCATGTGGCAAGTCAAGATGCACGAGATCTTGATTCAAAATGGTCTGCATCAGGCACTATTGGGTAAAGATAAATTACCCACTATCATGGATGAGGCAAAGAAGCGGGAGATGGATGATAAAGCCCTTGCTACCATTTAGTTATACTTGTCAAACGAAGTCTTACAAAAACTCAAGCTGGTTCCATAGGTCTTTGTAAATCTTCTCTTGCACAACTTATAGAATTTGACCACCAAACTGGTAGCTAAGCATTGACTGTATACTGTCGGTATTGCCGAAAGTACACCTATCAATTCTAACATTGATGAATTCTCCACCATTCTAATGGATTTAGAAAATATTGAGATTCCTTATGAAGATAAAGATCAAGCTCTTATGTTGCTTCGCTGACTTCCTTTGTCCTACAAGTACTTTAGAGATACTTTGATTTATAGGCAGCAAACTCTAAAGTTAGAGGATGTTAAGGCAACTTTGTCTTCAAAGGAACTTATTGATAAGGAGCTTGGAACAAGTAGAAATGATAGTCTGGCAAAAGGTCTAGTCGTTAGAGGAAGGTCAACAGATAATGATTCTTCAAACGGCCAAAAACCAAGGTCTAGATCCAAATCTAGATATAGGAATCTTGTTTGTAATTGTTGCAAGAACAAGGGGCACATTAAGTCAGACTACTATAAATTGAAGAATTAAAGAACAAGCAGTAGAATAAAGATCAGAAAAAGGAAGAAAAGCCTGTTGAAGCCAGTGTTGTTAAAGAAGGAGCTTGTGATGTTTTCTCAGTAAGCAGAGATGGTGCCAAATCTACACAAAGGAGGATTTTGGATTCTGCTTGCATTTTTTATATATGCCACAATAAGGATTTGTTCTCTACCTACAAACCTATTCAAGGTAAAGTTGTTTTGATGGCTAATGACTACCCTTGTGAGATTGCTTAAATTGACACAGTCAAAATTAGAATGATGATGGTGTGGTGAGAACATTTACTGAAGTTCGAAATGTTCCTGACTTAAAGAAAAATCTTATATTTTTAAGTACATTAGAAGATTATGGTTGTGAATTTACTGGTGGAAATAGGGTTTTGAAACTTCTTAAAGGTGCTCTTGTTGTGATGAAGGGTTTGAGACAAACTGGTAGATTATATGTGTTGTAAGGATCTATTGTTACAAATTCAACTGCCATCTCTTCATCTACTATGTCAGATTTTGATGTCACTAAATTGTGCCATATGAAGATCAGACACATGAGTCAAAGAGTTCTAGATATTTTAAGCAAGGGGGGTCTTTTAAGTGTTTAGAGTACAACAAGTTAGATTTCTGTGAGCACTGCATTTTCGGCAATAGAAAAGAGTCAGTTTTAGTACTGCAGTCCATAAGACTGAAGGTACTCCAGATTATATTCATTCAGATCTCTGGGGGTTTGCTCGTGTTCCTTCTAAAGGTGATGCTCGATATATGCTTACCTTCGTTGATGATCGCTCCAAAAAGGTATGTTTCTATTTTTTGGAACACAAGAATAATGTGTTTTCTACCTTTTAAACAATGGAAGGTTTTGGTGGAAAAGCAAACAAACAAGAAAATAAAACATCTTCGAACTGATAATGAGCTAGAGTTCTACGATAGTGAATTTTATAAATTTTGTAAAGATGAAGGTATTGATAGATATCTCACAGTTAGAGGGACCCCACAACATAATGGTGTAGCCGAGCGCATGAATAAAACTCTGTTAGAAAAAGTTTACTACATGCTCTCTAATTCAAGCCTATCAAAAGATTTATGGGTAGGGGCAGCTTCTACAGCTTGCTACTTGGTGAATCGTTTTCCGCCTACAGCTATTGATTGTAAGACTCCTGAAGAATTGTGGTCTAAAAAACTTGCTGACCACTCTGATTTGAGGGTATTTGGTTGCCTAGTTTATGTTAATGTTAATGATGGTAAATTGGAGCCCAAATCTAAAAATGACATTTTCATTGACTACTGTAAAGGGATATAAAGCTTGGTTTTCTGATCCTAAGACATCCAAAGCTATAATCAGTAGGGATGTTGTATTTGATGAGTCTGCTATGCTTCACCCAAACAATCCTAGCTCTTTTGACACTAGTGTGAAAAATTCTGAAAAGCGTACAGAAGTTGAGGTGGAGAATTTGCCTTTAGAAGATGGTGTTTCACAGCAAGACCAAGTTCAGTTGCCTGCTCCTATTGAGATCTCACAAGAGGAGCATTCTATTGCTGAACATAGACCAAGAAGGGAGAGAAAATTACCTCAAAGATTGGTTGATACATATTATGTTGCATATGCTTTGGCAGTGGCACAAAAAATTGATGATATTGGTGAAGTTATTTTTTGCGATGATTCAACTAAGTGGCTACTCGCTATGCAGGAAGATGTGGAGTCTCTCCATAAGAATGAAACTTGGGATTTGGTCAACCCACCAAAAGACAAGAATATAGTTGGTTGCAAATGGGTCTTTAAGAAGAAAGATGACATTCTAGGTGTTAAAGATATAAAGTACAAGGCCCGGTTGGTTGCCAAGGGCTATAATCAAGCACATGGATTTGACTTTAATGATGTGTTTTCACATGCTAAACATAGCTCTATTTGTGCCTTGCTTGCTTTGGTAGCTTTGATTTCTTCATGGTTAGTCACTGCTATTTCAGGAGCTAGTATGATAGCTGTGTGTATTTTAGAAAGTTAAAGATGACTCATTGGTGTACTTGTTGCTTTATGTTGATGATATGCTTATTGCAGTCAAGAATATGTCTGAAATCAAGAAATTGAAGTCAGAATCGAGTAGTGAATTTGAGATGAAAGATTTAGGAGCAGCGAAGAAAATTCTGGGTATAGAGATTTGGAGAGATAGAGTTGTTGGAAAGTTTTACCTTTCTCAAAAAGGTTTTGTTGAAAAGCTTTTGGAGCGTTTTGGCATAAAAATGCTAAACCTTACTCAATTTAGACTTTCTGTTGCTATGTTACTTTAGTCAGATGATGAAATTAAGTATATGTCACATGTTCCATATGCTAATGCTGTTGGTAGTCTCATGTATGCTATGATGTGTACTCACCTTGATATTGCTCATGTAGTCAGTGTTTTTAGTAGATATATGGCTAATCCTGGCAAAGAGAACTAGCAGGCAGTGAAATGGATTTTGAGATATTTGGAGCTACCACTAATTCTTGTTTGGAATTTGGAAGGAGTATTGGTTCTGTTGATTCAAACTATGCAGGTGATATTGATAAAAAGAAGATCCATCCCATACTATGTATTTACTCTTGGAGATACTGCTATTAGTTGGAAAGCTACTTTGCAGTCTACTGTAGCTCTGTCTACTACAGAAGTAGAATATATGGTAGTTACTGAGATGATAAACGAAGTCATTTGGTTAAGAGGTTTATTTGGATAGCTCAGTTTGGACTCTAAGGTGATTTTCGTCCATTGTGATAGCCAAAGTGTTATTCACTTAAAAGATTATATGTTTCATGAAAGGACGAGGCATATTGATGTGAATTACTATTTTGTTCACGATATTATTTCTCAACCTTATTGGGAGAAGGTGGAGTAAAGTTCATAAATTTTCTGCATCGAGAAGAAAATTTAGGGCCCGATGGAGTTTTGTTAATGTGTGCCTTGAATTTTTTTCAAAACCCATGATAAAGACATTTTTTGTCATTCGCTTCTTTGTTCTTAGACTTGCGTGACATGTCCATATCTAAGCATTTTTTGGTAGAAGAAATCAAGATTACTTGACTCATTTGTTTATCTAATGAATTGAATAGAATTGGGCAATGAAACGTGGCATTATTCTCACCGAAGTTTGAAAGCAAACCATACCTGTATAAACCCATTTATTTGCATAGTTTCACCGTGGAAAAACAAGGAAGAAAGAGTGAGAATATTAGAGTGTAATTGGGTTTTGAGGTTTTAAGTGTTACTCTTCACATTTTGTATTCTTCAAATTAATCAGCAAATTTTATTTGCGGAGGCATGGTGCCAATCCACGTAAATAGCTGTCTCTTTATTTCTTTTATTTTTCTATTTGCCATTAATTTCCAATATTTTTCTGCAACTAAACACCTGACACATATAGACTGTATCTCATGTAACAATGTATTTCAGGCACCCAGTTTCTGTTTCATCGATGAAGTGGAATGAATTGGAGTTAGTTTTGAGTACCGTTAATTCAAGTTAGATTTTTTTTTTCTAAAGACTATCCAGACTAGTTGAGGTAGTCATGTAGTAGATTAACTTTGTCATATGAAAAATATATCTGTCCACTTCTGCTCTTATGTATTATTTATCTCTTGCACTATGACAGCTTTGTTTCCTGCATCCATCAAAACACAAATTTGAACATCCTCGATTTTGCTACGAGCGACTGGAATATGTTGGCCAAAAGATCCAGGTAAGGTGGTCGTGAACTCTTCTGTAAATGGAGAGAGAGGAATGTTGGAAACCACGTTTTCCTTAAACTAATGGTTTTCTTAAGTGAGGCATATCTCCGACAAATTAAATGATATATGTTTTCATTCGTTTTTAGGATCTTGTAATGGCAGAGAGGCTACTGATGAAGCATCTGGATGCACCCGGAAAGTGGCTACAAGAGAGACACCGTCGACTTCTTATGAACAAATTCTGCGGAAGGTACTTGAGAGAGAAGCATCTCCACGGATTCATAATCTACTCTGAACAGGTTCAAGATGCATTTGAGCACAATCGAAGGTTAAGAAACCCTGCCTCAACATCTGTTCAACAAGCCATCCACGGTCTTTCTTATGCCGTGTATGGTAAGCCTGATGTGAGACGGCTCATGTTTGAGGTTTTCGATTTTGAGCAGACACAACCAAAGCTTGTACGATGATTCCTACTTACTGTATAACTCCATAATACATCAACTTGTCTTTCATTTGTATTATATATTCTTTAACGAGGCTTCTCATTTCTGTACAAAATGACTGAGCTTAATGATTTCTTCAGACGGATTCTATGTTTTTTTTTTTAATTTATAAATTTTTAACCATTTATTTTCATCATAGAAATCAACCCTTAAGCTTGGATTTGGGTCCATTTGGTGAGAACACGATAAGGTCGGATTCCCATCTCAGATATTTTTGTTCTTCAAACTAAAAATTCTTTCTTTATTTATTTAATTTTTTCGTGAAATAGAAAAGGATTAATAATTATTATTTTCATTTTTTAATTCTAAATAAGATAGAGTCTCTAAATATTTATACACATTAGATTTAATTAAATTTAATTAATTAGCTTTAATTTAACTACATCATTTTGGAATTGATATCTTTAAATTATATTCTTTGTTTAAATTGTTTAAATTGAAAATTATAAATCAGTTCGTTCTTGTATAGAAAGAAATAAGGTTTAAAGTGACAAATTTGATATTTCATTCAAATTATTAGAAACTGCGTGGTTATTGTTTCACACTAGTATGACAAAGTGGCAAATTAGAATTTCATTCAAATTATTGTTGTCTCACATTATCATACAAATTAGAATTTCATTCACATTATCATACAATAAGACAGTTTGATTAAGGAATTTTAATCTTAAAACAACGTAATTTAATGCCTGTTTGGATGGGTTTATATCAATAGAGCTTTTATTAGTAAAGGTTTTATCAGTAAAGCTTTTTTAAGAAGAGTTTTTCTAAGAAATCAGGTGACTATTTAGTTGTCATTTAAAAAAAAATTTAAAAGAGTTTCATCCAATAAATTATTTGATAACATAAAAGTAAAAAATACTTTTACTTTTTACTATATTTTATTTTGTAATAAAAATTATTTATACATATAAATATTATTTAAAATATATTGAACAATATGCAAAGTATAATATATTAATTACTATAAAATTTCAAACCATATAA
>JANITW010000234.1:59296698-59306785 GCA_027564335.1 Erythroxylum williamsii | reverse complement strand
AAGAAGGTTTAAAGTGACAAATTTGAGATTTCATTCAAATTATTAGAAACTGCGGGGTTATTGATTCACACTAGTATGACAAAGTGGCAAATTAGAATTTCATTCAAATTGTTGTTGTCTCACATTAGCATGCAAAAGTGTTGTTGTTGTCCCACACCAATAAGACAGTTTGATTAAGGAATTTTAATCTTAAAACAACGTAATTTAATACCTGTGTGGATGGGTTTATATCAATAGAGCTTTTGTCAGTAGAGTTTTTGTTAGTAAAACTTTTTAAGAAGAGTATTTTTAAGAAATTAGTTGACTATTTGGTTGTCATTTTAAAAAAATTTTGAAAGAGCTTCATCTAATAAATTATTTGACAACATAAAAGTAAAAAATACTTTTACTTTTTACTATATTTTATTTTGTAATAAAAATTATTTATGCATATAAAAATTATTTAAAATATATTAAACAATATGCAAAGTATAATATATTAATTACTATATAATTTCAAACCATATAAAACATACATGAAAATATATCTAACCAAATTTTTTATATGGATTATAATATAAGTAAAACTAATATAAAAGATAAATATTAAAATATATAAAAAGGTAAATAATATCATATAAATCTTAAAATACACATGAAGATGTGTTTGTGGATATTGTGGGAATTATGTGTAAAAGCATAAGGGTAAAGAAGTGTGCCCATAGGCCCATTATAAATTCTAACATGCTATCAGAGCGGGTTGCTCTTGAATTACTCGTCACCACCTCCTCACGATAAACTGTGGCACGTGTTAGGTCGTAAATTAGCCCACACGTGAGGGGGGGCGTGTTGAAATTTAAGTGGGACTTTGTCTCACATTGAAAGCATATATGACCTTGAGTATGCATATAAGCTTAATGAGTTACTCCTCCTAATACCAATTGGTTTTAGGATGGAATCTCATTTAAGCTTATATGTACTCAATTTATGTAGGCCCAATTATATAAAATTTAACAGAATTATAAAGTGGGAGTTTGTCTCACATTGGATAAAGAGAGGAAAGAAGACTAACATATAAGTCTAGTAGGCTACTTCGCCTATTACCAATTGGTTTTAAGATGAAACCTCACTTAGATTTGTATGTGGTTTAACTTTCCTTCTTGTGTAGACCTATAGGTCATTTATAAAATCTAACATGGTATCGGAACAGGTTGCTCTTATGTTAGTTATTAACCCCTCAAAATGATAGATTATGTCACGTGTTAGACCCACACGTGAGGGGGTGTGTTGAAATATAAAGTGGGAGTTTGTACCATATTGGAGAAAGAGAGGAAAGAAGACTAGCATATAAGTCTAGTGGGCTACTCCGCCTATTACCAATTGATTTTAGGATAGAACCTCACTTAAATTTGTATGTGGTCTAACTTTCCTTCTTGTATGGACCTATAGGTCCATTATTAATTCTAACAAAAATCTACCTAAAAAGTTTTTTTTTTAATTTCATATTTTAGCTTCTTAGAAAGTTGTATTTTAGCTTCCAAAAAAATTATTTTTGTAAAAAAAGCTTTTAAATTTTACAATCAAACATTCATTTTTTTTTAACAATTTTAGTGATGAAAAAGTGCTTATTCGCTAAAGCAAACATGCACTTAATTAAATTTAATTAAGTCTTACGTGTATAAATATTTATAATTTCTTTCTTATATGCAAGTCATATTAGTAACATCAACGAAAATATTAACATTCGGTCATAATTAAATAAATTTAAACATTTAAACATTTAATTATCACATTTTTAAAACTCGAATTATAATTTCAAAATTTGGAAAATTTTTAATTAATCCTAATTAAATTTGTCGTGATTGGTGGATAGTTAATGGGATCGTGGCGCATGACATGAATCCTTTTTCCTCATAGAGTGCGCCTATAGCGCACCAGCCTAACCTGCGCACCACCCCACTCCCACCCCCATCCTCCCAATCCAATACCCAACAATATCACACTACCCTCCCCGTACCCACTTCGACGAAGAATACGATATCTGCGATAATATCAATTACTGCTTCATCTCCTGTTCGGGTTCTTTCCTCTGATCCATGTCGAAATCTAGAGTCTATGCGGACGTCAACGTTCTTCGTCCCAGGGAGTACTGGGATTATGAGTCTCTCACTGTTCAATGGGGGTAATTTCTTTTTGTTGATCTTATTTAGAACCCTAATCTTTTAGGTTTAATCGGCTTCCTTTATCATTTCTTCCACTTTTGTTCTCTGAATTTCTTTTGAGTGCGATTGGTGTCGATGCTTTTTTGAAACTTTTAAATAATTTGGCCTCGATTTGTTTTGGTAGATTACCTACACTGAGCTAAGTGCGACTTTCTGGTTTAGTAGAGTACATCGGTCAAATGGATTCTACTTTTTGATGATTCAAGGGACGGTGTTGGATCGCTTGATGGGCTGTGTTACATGAAAAGAATTGTGTAATTGAATGAGTGAAGCGAAGTAATGTGTGTTTGGTGTATTTGCTGCTATGAAGTCTTAAAACAACTTCAAGATAGTGTTTCAAAGAAATTTGTTAAAAGAGTTACACGTCCAGCGTTAATAAGATAATCACGCAAATGAAACTATGATACCAAGATACTTTCAGATTTGGGTTGCACAAAGTTATTGACTTCACATTTGTTTTTGCGTTTTTTAGGTCTGTCTGTGTTAATTTACTCCTTGCAATGTGTTGGGTTATTATCAGACTTGATTAATGTATAATTCAGGGATTCTTATACTTTTCATTTGTGTGCACTAATCATAGTGTTTTACTTCTTCTACATTTTTCTTGAGCTTGTTCTATTGTTTTCAGCGACCAAGATGATTATGAAGTTGTTCGTAAAGTTGGGAGGGGGAAGTATAGTGAGGTTTTTGAAGGCATTAATGTGAATAGCAAAGAGCGGTGCATAATTAAGATTCTCAAACCTGTAAAGAAAAAGAAGGTGATTGTTTCAATGTTTTTATAATTTGTGCGTGACATAATTTTCAAACTCTTTACAACAATTCTTTGCTGCAAACCAAGTTGGGAAGTAGTTTGGGGCATAGCGTGATAGTTTATTGATATCTCTGCAGATAAAGAGAGAAATAAAGATCCTGCAGAACCTTTGCGGTGGCCCAAATGTTGTGAAGCTTCTGGATGTTGTCAGAGATCAGCATTCAAAAACTCCTAGTCTGATATTTGAATTCGTGAACAGTACAGATTTCAAAGTTCTGTATCCTACTTTGACTGATTATGACATCCGCTACTACATATACGAGCTTCTCAAGGTAATTTATTTGTAGCATCTCTCTGTCCCTCACATAAATGATACATCATGAGAGTAGAATGAACAGTTTAATAAATGAAGTTCTCTTTTCTTGGTACAGGCATTGGATTACTGCCATTCACAAGGAATAATGCATAGGGATGTCAAGCCTCACAATGTTATGATAGACCATGAGTTAAGAAAGCTCCGTTTGATAGACTGGGGTCTTGCTGAATTTTACCATCCTGGCAAAGAGTATAATGTTAGAGTGGCATCAAGGTTAGAATTTTGATGACATCTAATCCAATTTCTTTTGTCCTTAATATGATTTGTAGTTATATGAAATGTTCCAATAATGGCCTGCACAGGAAAAAAATTGAAACTAATGTTTTTTTGCATAGCAGCAAATCAAAATCATATGGCATGTTCTCTGTCTCTAGATTATTATGTAAGACCATGTATTTAACCGTGATCTACGAGATTATCGAAAGGAGCCCCCCTTTGTTGGTGGTATATATGAAAATTGAAGTGGGTTGATTGGTTTTGCAAAATTAAAATGGTATATATGAAAGTTGAAGTTGGGTGATTGGTGACTTGCTAAATTAAAATGAGAATGATATATGCTTTATCTCTCTTCACTTTGGAAAGGAATTTTTAAGGCACAATTCTTCTGTTCCTTGACTAGCTTTTTTTTTTAATGTTTATTGGATCATGAAGAGCTCACTTTGTTGGGATTATGTAATATGATTTATGTAAACTTCCAAAAAGTTACAGGTGCTTGGAGGTCGAGTCAAAATGAGTATTGATTTTCCCTGGTTCAGCTGTTTAAATTACTTTTTCATTGTGGTAGATCCATACTGAATTTCTAAATTTTCTTTCCTGTTTTTCAGATACTTTAAGGGGCCTGAACTTCTGGTTGACTTACAGGACTATGACTATTCTTTGGACATGTGGAGCCTTGGATGCATGTTTGCTGGAATGGTGAGAGTTATACATGGAGCTTTCATATGCCCATTCTTTTCTAGTGTTTCTAGTGAAAATCTTGTCCAACTTACTGATGGTGCTCACAATTGATGCAGATATTTAGGAAGGAACCTTTCTTTTATGGCCATGACAATCATGATCAGCTTGTAAAAATTGCCAAGGTAATAGTTCTTTTTTGTATTTATTGAATCTATTGAAATAATAAGCATGACAGGGCAGTAGAGCTGCATGTGATTTATTCAAAATGATGTTTTGTACAATCAATAATTGACATCTCCCTATGATTCCAGGTACTTGGAACTGATGAATTGAATGCATATCTAAACAAGTATCATTTGGAGCTTGATCCCCAACTTGATGCACTCGTTGGAAGGTTGGTCAGTGGATAAAAGTCTTTTATTCAGTATTGCAAAATCATTTCTTCATTCATGGAGCTAAGGTAGTGCTTATATTGATTTGTGGTCTCCACATGCAGCATCTGGTGTGCTACATACCAATTTCTTCATTTTATCTAAAATGTAACTTTAGATTAAATCGATGCCTCGTAGAATGAACTTGTAGTAGAGTGTATGATCAATATTTACTCTTACTTTGTTTGTTCGTTCTATTGCAGGCACAGTAGGAAGCCATGGTCTAAATTTATTAATCCAGACAATCAGCATCTTGTTTCTCCTGAGGTTTCTGATCTTTATTTAGTTGATTCTAGCTTTGCATCCATTGCCTTAAATTGGTCTTTAATTTTTTAATGGTATCTTTGAAATGCAGGCCATTGATTTCCTTGATAAGCTCCTTCGGTATGATCACCAAGATAGGTTAACTGCAAGAGAGGCAATGGTAATTCTATTTTGCCATGTTATCTAGTGGGAACGTCATGAAGCGCCTGCTTGCTTAGTTGCATTTTTCTGTGTAGTTCTGTTTTTTTTTCTTTTTTCTTTTGCTTCTTGTGGGAGGTCTCAAATTCCAAAAGGAGCCTTGTACATGCACACATTAGAGAGTTATGTTTTTGAGTGTGTATTGTTGTTTTTCTTTCCTAGCTAGCACCTACAAATAAGAGAAGATGAGGTACCTTCTGATCACTTCTTTTTGAACGCAGGCACATCCTTACTTCTCACAAGTGCGAGCTGCAGAAAGCAGCAGAATGCGGACGCAGTAGGCGTATTGCTGGGCCGCTGTTCACATGGGAATTGTCGGTGCATCGGAGGCCGTTACATGTGGAACTTGAATCATCCTTATGATAATCTTTGACACAGAACATTGAATTCTTCTTAGCTGTTGGTGGTTGCTGAATTTTGTATAATCTTTGAGAAAGAACATGAACAATATAGAACGTGGGCTGGACATTGATATGATAATCTACAATGTGTGATGCATGAGCTCAATGTGCGAATGTGTTGATGGCCTATGACTTGAAAAGAAAACTCCCCGTCTGTCTAGACAATGCCAACATCCCAATTTGCACACCACATGCATGTTATTCGCCTGATTAGTTTAGTGAAAATGCTAGCTGCAATTCATTGATATTCCAAAATTACAGATTACAACTCTGCGCTACTCATGCATCTGTACTTCATGTTTGTTTGTTTTTTTTCATTCGCCCTTTGAAGTTGATATACCAATTTAGTTGACAAGGCGCTGCATTTGTAATTTCTGATAACTGGTGGTATTATGTTTTAACAATAAAGTTGGAATTCGTTTAGCCTTTAAGTGGCAGCATTGATTGGGGCATCGCAAGTCCCCTTCCAATGCCCCTTCCAATCGTCCCGGCCGGTTAGAGTTTGATTTGCACCCTTAATATTTGTGCAAGAATTGTCAATCAAGCAAAGTTGTGGGTTCGAATCTCTTTTATGTATATAATTGTGAGTTCGAATCTTTTTTATGTATATAGTTATTTAAAATTTAGAATCAAAAAGATTTATCTGAGAATTAGTTTAGATATAAATAATTTAAAGATATCTTTTTACAATTTTCTCGTGAGCAATCAAAATTTTTTTACTCTTTATCATTTCGTTGATTTCCACTTATTTTGGTCGCATCATCATTCTTCTTTTGCTTTTTAGGTTGGTAAAACAAGACTTTTAAAAGCCACAAACACAAGGTATAGAAATTTTTGTTGGAACAAATTCTCTAGCATCTTTAACATGTGGCCAACACTAAAAGTACTCTTTCAATTGCACGTGAACATTTAATCCTTGACACATGGACTGTTCCTTCTAATAAAACAAACGAAATCAAAGGAAACACTAGCTAGTAGTTAGCCATTGTCAACTTCAAGGGTATCAATTTCCTTCTTTCTTTTTTTTTTTTCCTTTTAGTCACAAGGAAGAGTACAATACCAGTTACTTAGGGAAACAGAGGTCCTAGTTGATGTGTCTTGCTCAACTTTGGTTAGAAAATAGGAACCTTGCAAACTTGCAAAAACATCTTTCTTGATATTACCATCTACCAATCACCAAACCAACTCAGCCTAAAAGAACATATGAAGGACTCGAGTATATGTACTCTCCACCGACAGAACTTGGCACTAGCGACAAGAACCATTTGTGTTATGTTGCCTATCTATTGCGTTCTTCCTCGTAACAGAGAATGGCTTAGGAGCACCAGACGATTAAACTATTGATGGGAAAACAAAATGGGGAAACTATTGTTCTCAAGAGAGTTTATGCACATGTTAGAATAACTTGATAAAAATTTAGTAAAAGATAGTAAATTTTTATAAGAATTTTTTATTATTAAAATATATAATAAATTACATTTAAATAAAAAATAGAAAGAGAAAATGTTAGATATTACCAGAAAACACATGAGCAATATACTCTCTCGATTCAATTAAGTTACAAATTTCAAGTTTTAACATAAAATAAAAGTTTAAGACATAGCACAGCCTGTTCTACTTGGAATGTTTCAACTCTGTTTTGTATAATCTGGTCCACAGATTTATGTGATCCCACATAAATGTGTACATAAAGAGAGTTGAAACTGGAAACTGGAAACTGGAGCAGAGGATATGATCAATCCTACTCCAAATCTCCAATGATAGGGAGAGAGGCGAGGGAGAGTCGTTTTCTAGTACCTCGCCTCAAAGGGCCCATTCTCAGGAATATGGACTATGGAGGGTTGCATTCACGTTCCTTTGATTTCACTCTCTCCACCCTTTACAAAAGTTCTCCTCCAACCAAGATAAAACTTCCTTCTGTCTCTGCGATTTCCCCCTGCTTTCTCTCAGAACACATTTCTCTGTCTAAAGGTCATGGACTTTATTGCCACTATTATCTTCTTTGTTGTCCTCTTTTCTATTCTTAAGATCGTCTTGCTGCAGGATTGTAAACATTACTCTAAAAACCAGGTCCTTCGTGGTGAACTCTCAGAGAAAGACACTATAAGAAGCTGTAATGAGCATGATCTTGGATGTGGGTTACAGGGGAAGCTGATTGATGACAATGAAAAGATTGAAACTTCGAACAAAAGAAAGATTGATGAGATTGAAACTTTCGAGAATGAAAAGATTGAATCCTGCAAGAATGAAAAGGTTGAAACTTTCGAGAATGAAAAGATTGAATCGCGCGAGAATGAAAAGGTTGAAACTTGCAAGAATGAAAAGGCTGAATCTTGCAGTTGTCAAGGTGATCATGAGATTGGTGAGCAAGAGGGAGGGTGGGTTGATGAAGAGGATGATTGGGAAGGAATAGAAAGCACTGAGTTGGAAAGGCGTTTCGGAGCTGCTGTGGCGCTTGTTGGTTCTAAGACTAAAGCAGATATGATATCTAGGCTTAGCGGTGACCTCAAGTTGCAGTTGTATGCACTTCACAAGATCGCTATTGAAGGGCCTTGCAATGTGCCCCAACCCATGGCGTTTAAAGTCTCTGCTCGTGCAAAGTGGTACTAAAATAAACTCCCTCATTTTAAAGTCTTTTCTCTTTTCTTTTCCCAATCATCTTTGTTCTGTTTACTGCTTTCTTTAATGCTTATTGATGATACATTCCAAAGAAATCCAGATCTTCTTTTCATCGTTATTAAAATCTACTAAAGTTCGGAAGCTTCTTTAACTTCTGATGAGTGTTTTTTTAATACGCTAGTAAAGGATGAGGAATACATGTCATTAATTATTAATAAACAGAGATACATCAGCTGATCAATTATGTTCCATGACCACTCCTGTAAAAGTGGAAAATCGAAAACAGAAAATGATTCGACCACGGTCATGGTGATTGCAGTTCTGAGTTAATAAAAAAAGGGGGGTTCTCAAGGAAAACGATGATGGATAGTGAAGAAATTGACTTCATACAGACTGAAAGCAGACAAGCACAGAACATTCAATTTAATCAACTGAATTGCTTTCAAACTTTTTAATATCTGGAGTTCTTTCTAGTCTTTCATGTCTTAAATGTGATTGCTATGTTTACTTTGTAGCAAACTTGCAGGAAGTATATTAAGTTTCAAGAAGCTTGGAGAAATGCTATGTTTACTTTATAGCAAACTTGCAGGAAGTATATTAAGTTTCAGGAAGCTTGGTTACTAGTAACTTTCTCCTTGTTGAGATGCATAGAAACATTTGTTCAGATTCTTGGTTTAATTTGAAGTAAATTGCTCCAGGAATGCCTGGCAACAACTTGGGGATATGCCTCGGGAGGTGGCAATGCAGCAGTATGTGAACATTCTTTCAACCAATGGACTCGGTGCTTCCAGCCTCTGCAGGGACCCCTAGAATAACCATAGCTAGCTTTTAGCCTGGAAAACATAGTTGTGAAAATGTTCATGTTGGTTGCATCCAGGAAAAGCCAGGAGTCTTCTTGCTAAGAGTAGGATTGTCAATAATGAACAAGAACGAAACTTGAGTTCCCCTGTAAATTAAATCTCCAAGTAGATCACAATTTATTCATTCCATTCTTTAAATAAAAAAGGAAAACAACCAATTTTTATTTCCAATCATTTTGTTTTCTTTCTAAATTTCCAGCTTGGTTAAGCTCAAATCATTATTACATTTAGTTTTCCAAACTTTCATATTGATTGGCAATCTGCAAATTGCATTAATTGTTAGTTGATTCTATAGCAATTAGCTAACAGTGGATTAATATAGTTGATTTAACCAAGAAATAATATAAAATTTTTAACTAAAGATGTTTGATAAAATTAATTGTTTAGTATTAACTATTTACGTATAAAATGACATATGAGAGTATGTTATGACTTTTAAAAAAAATTTAAGAACATAAATATTAACTATTTGTATCTTGGTATTTTTGTTTTAATATTTTCATAAGAATCTAGAAAGAGTAAAAGAAGTTAATATTATCATTTTCTCTAATATTTTTCATCTAATCTTAAGAACACCAAAAACTCTCTCAATACAACTTCTCAATGATGAACAAGTTCAATTTAAAACATTTCGAGATCCTCTTGAATTGGCAAGAGTTAACTGAAGAATTTGAAAGATCATTAAAATATACTAAAAATAAACTTGAGAATGAGTTCGGTTTAATTATACTAGAAGTTTTTACTCAAATGCAATACGAACGAACTTAATATGAAATTAGGTCTGTAAAAATGATATCGGTTTAATTTCTATTTTCAGGAAATATGAATTTTTTGTTATTTTATTTTTAATTTTTAATTTTAAAAAATTGAAACTATATTTTTAACATATCAAATTAAAATAAAATTATTTTGAAAAAAATTGTTTATATTAATCTCTTAAATTTAAACTTAGATAAAAATAATTAATTAATTAAATTTGACTTATTAATTTTATATTAAATTGAATTGAATTAAATGCATTATACAAATTATAATAATATTATATACTAAATATTGATATTAAAAGGGAACTAAATATCGGCTATATAC
>JANITW010000234.1:59260299-59271140 GCA_027564335.1 Erythroxylum williamsii | reverse complement strand
TTTAGTGTGCAGCAACTTAGTCAATTTGTGGCTTCTCCAATGCTTGCTCATTGGGAAGGAGCTTTACATGTGCTGCGGTTTCTTGTTGGGACCAAGGATAGAGGTTTGTTCTATAAAAATGATTGTGGTGTGCAATTGACTGCTTGTTGTGATAGTGATTGGACATCTTGTCTAATTTATAGGAAGTCCGTCAGTGGTTATTGTATGTTTTTGGGGGATTCCTTGATTAGTTGGAAAACTAAGAAACAAAACACTGTCTCACGTTCCAATTGTGAGGCAGAATATCGAAGTATGGGTACTGCTGTATGTGAGCTTCAATGGTTAGTGTATTTGCTCAAAGATTTCAGAGTTACTGTTTCTTTACCCATTGATCTTTGGTGTGACAATCAATTGGCTCTTTATATCACCGCTAATCCGGTCTTTCATGAACGGACCAAGCATCTCAAAATTGATTGCCATATTGTGCGTCAGAAGTTTAAAGAAGGCTTTATTAATCCTCGCTATGTTTTTACACATGATCAGGTTGCTGATGTTTTCACTAAATCATTGGCAGCTCCTCAGTTTCATCATTTTACTGTCAAGTCGGGCTTGATTCCTCATCCATCTCCAACTTGAGGGGGGGTGTGTGAAAGATATTCATTTGTAGTTAGCTATTTATTCAGTCAATTGTAATTAGATAGTGTACAGTTACAACTAGTGGTTTAGTGGTTAATACTGTTAACTGTTAGTAGACGTTAGTAGCTAGTATTCTGTACTTGTATGATTGAAGTATTCTGTATATAATGATCAGAAATACAATACAAGCTTAATAAGAAAGTGTTATTCAGTAACATTGTTTACTTACTTCGTATAGCTAATAGTTTGTACAGTCTCGAATCTGTATGCAACTTTTGTAAATCCTTGTAATGGGAAAAGAATAGTTACAAGAAAAATGTTTTACTGTCCTTGTAATTATTCATTGTCAGACTCCCATTAGTTACATATAAATTTGATACAATTATTGATAGCAGCTTTCCTTTTGCAGTAATTATTGATCTTAGGCTATGTTAAGTATTTATCATTAATGTAAGATTGATAAAGAAAAAAAAAGAAACATTTATTATTATTATTATATATTTATAATTTTAATTTTTATAAAATTAAATATCTAAAATTTACATTTGTATAAGAATATTTTAAAAAAATTAAGATATAATGTTCAAGTTCTCATAAATCTTTTTTAAGTCATATCATCATAAGTTATTTTATACATAAACAATTAATACTAAACTGTTAATTTTATCAAACATTTTTAATAAACAATCGACGTTTTCTGTTAGTCAAATCAGTTGATAGAATTCGTTATCAGTTAATCGTAGACAGAATCAACCAATAGCTAATACAATCCACTGATTGTCAAACATGATTGAATCAACTAACTACCAAACATAACCATAAATGATTTGACATGGTTAAATAGTTAAAATCTTTCAATCCGTCAAAAATTGACTGATAAGTTATTTACCAAACAAAGTTTTTATGAAAATTTTGGTAAGGCTCATTATCAAAATTTTTATTCCACTAGTAACTATAATTATTTTCTGAACATTTTTAAATTAATCCTTGTTTTTATTTTCTAATATTGGTGCTGAATAACTCTACATTTATAAATTATTAAAAATGGTAATAATATGAAATTTCTTATATTTATGCGTTTTTGCATAATTATCATCGTCATTTGGTGTAAGTCATTATCTTTTGCGAGGACCTTTTCTTTTTTATACTATTTAAATTTCTTGAAATATTTTTGTTATTGTTGGTGGCTCAATAATTTCACATTTAATATAAGTCGTTCTTTTTCTAATTTTAAAATATCTATAAATGTCTTTAAATAAACAAATTTTTAAAAAATGTTTTAAAATGTTTAAGATTAAATTGATAAAAATGAAAGTTCGAAAATAAATGTGCACTTTAAATTCAACATTTGAAGAATAATTTAGACTTTTTATTGTAAAAATATAAATTTATCTTTAATTTTTTTATTTGTACTCAACCAAACGACACAACAACAAAGAGTATAATACAAATTAATTGTGTTAATGAAATAAAGATCTTAAAATTTTCATGAACACAATTTATAAATACGTCTTCAAGGAAAAAACAAGTGCTAAACGCACCGTTTTTATATATGGTTCTTCCGGAGAAACAATTACAATTGCTTCAACATCTATGTCTGGGCTCTGTCTCAGTAAAAATAACGAAGTCTCCGATCAAAGCTAAACAAACAATTCGAGATCCAAAATCGTTGCTCGGCGATGGGAGTGGTGGTAGAGAGCAGGGTCTGGGAACCGAGTCCTTGGATCTACTTGTTCATGTTTCTGGGTTGCTTCTTCTCTATTACACTCTGTTCTCGTCACTCCAAGTCTCTCTGCCCCTTCGATCGTTCCTCTTCTTCGTTTCTTCGTTTTCACCGGAAGTTTCTCTTTCTCTTCTCTCTCGCTTCTCTCATGGAAGGTCTCTGGTCCATATTCGGAGAGTTTGAGCTCCTTCATTACGGCCTTACCAAACGGCAGATCGTTTCTTCGCTCTGCATCGGTTACGGAGTATCTCTCTTCTTCGGTCCACTTTTAGGAATGCTCTCTGATCTTATGTGAGTAAGGAAATCAATCTCCTTCTAGTTCGTTTCAATTTTCCGATTTTGTTTTTTATGCGATGTCAGTTGACGGAGAGAGTGCTGGAATTTTTTTGTGGTTTGGAATGATATTGTAGTTTGTGGAAATTTCGAAGGTTCGCATTTCGACGTTGATTTGTTGTTTGCTTCTTGTTTTGTAGAGGACACAAGAAAGTTTGTTTAGTTTTCTGCATTCTACACCTCGTCGTTGGCTTGTGGAAGAAGATTGTATTGCGACCTGGTCCTGGTGTATGGTTAACGACTGTCTGTTCGTCTCTTGCCATGTCGATTTTTACATTCAGTTTCGAGGGTTGGGTAGTTGTTGAAAATGACAAGGTTCGTATCGTGAAACTCGTGTTTCTTGCTCTTGCAAATTTCGAGCTTTTTGTTGTTATGTTTACCTATGACCTACATTGCATAAGATTGTGATACTTTACATTAGTGAGCAGTGTTAAAATCTCATGAGTTTCCACTTTTCAGGAAGGACATAGACAAGATGCTTTAAGTGACACATTCTGGTTGATGACTTTAGTCGAGTCTGCGGCATTAATTGGAAGCCAGGTGCTTGCAAATTGGCTGGTAGGGAATAACTTGGAAAATGGCATCTCATCTACTTCAACTGCTACAATAATTCTAGCAATAATAGGCATCATATGTTTGAGTAGAGAGTGGAAAGAAGCACCACAAACTGCATCATCCAAGGATTACAGCGTTTCCTATGCACTTATATTTAGTGGTAAGGGTCATATCGCATTCCTTGCGGCAACAAGCATTGTGAATGTTAATAAAGGCATAGTGCAACTTTGTTTCAGTAACTTCATCCTCATGCCACAAAATATTATTGGATTGGATTTTGATTTGGCGAGCTTTTTTGCTTTCTAGATAAAAGGATGTGGCTGCTGGGTCTGGCTCATGCTTCCCTTCAGTTCTCAGTTGCAGTCTTTTGGATTTTGTGGGCCCCAACGTTGGTGGTATGATCATTTATCCATTGAAAAAATACATAGTTAATTAGTGCAAACAATTAAACATTCTCTGACTGATGAGGATTAAATCTGTTTGTTCAGAATGTGGTTTTTGTTTGCCAATTTATCCTAAGTGAGATTTCTTTTTCTTTTACTTATACAGAAACAAAATTACTGAAAAGGTGACTGTTTCTTTAATACCTTGTAATTAAAATGTAGTTTTTCCTATAAAAAAAACCTCAATTAATCTGTCTATGTACAGAATGTTTAACATTGAAGTTTGAAGAGGGCTTCAGTCATAACCATCTTCAATCATTACCTGTAACATATTGTCATTTATATAGGATAATTCAGGGGTATGGCTCTCTTAGAAACGTTAGATTATTGCTTTTTTTCTCGGATCCTATATTTAACATGATGGAAGAGCCCAAAGTGGACTTGATTAAGCTTTTAAAGGGTCAACAAGAAACACATTAAGTTCTTATTTGCAAGTGTCTAAGAGGCTTCTATGGCATTCAATGTTAGGCTGATGGAAGAGAAGTGAATTTAGGTCTTATATATCCGTGTTTGATGGGTGCAAGAATGCTAGGGAGCACAATATTCCCATGGTTGTTGAGTGGTCCATTACCTGTTCGAATGGAGGACTGCCTGGTGTATGCCTTCGTTATTGTGGGATTTGCATTGTCAATAGTAGCTTATGATTATCAGGTATCTGTGTTTTTACAAGTATGTTCAGATAATGTTTTGTTCTGGTTCTAATAGATTACATGTGAAATCTGTTTGCGATACCTTTGATATGCAGGAAGTTGGATTTTTAGTTGCACTTTTTTGCCTCTTCCATATGGCTGTTGGCCTGATTACACCTTCATTGGCGAGGTTGAGGACCATGTATGACAAAGAAAATTTTCTATTTTGATCTCATTGTTATTCAGATCAACTGCTTTTCAGTTAATTTACTTGGTTAATTTGCTTCTTTTCACCTTACCAGGCATGTTCCAAATGAGTTACGTGGTGGGATGATAGGCCTTTCTCTAACTCCTGCAAATGCAGCTGTTCTGTTTTTCCTATTGAAAGTGCGTTTTCTAACCTGGATCTCTTAATATTTTATGTCCATTACTATTTGTCAATAGATCAAAACACCTTTGCTTGGCCAATGATGATGTAAATAGATGAATTATCACTTTAGTTGAAGCTGTGGTGTGCTTTTAGTATTCACTTGCCTCTCTTCAGATTCTTATTGGTAACATCAATAACAGCTATGTTATACGAGGCTAAATTAAGAAACGTTGGACCAACATTAACTTCTCAAGGAAAAAGACTAATATAATGTTAACCAGAGGGGAAGACCATTCTTAGGTTTATTTATTGGTTATTCTGACCGGTAATGAGTTGTTGGAAAGAGTTATGACCTTTTAGTGTTCACTATAAACTAGTTTTGGTGACATTCAATCAATGGTTAACAAAGACCTGGGAAGGACTGCCCTCGTGGTACAAACACAAGCATACCAGACATTTCACAGGAAAAGTTATATGAAACAAAAAAGTGACTGTTATCCAAGAAAAAAAACAAGTACTTAAACGTGTGGGAGTTTATGTTTGTCAATGAAAAGCATTTACTGCGTTGTTGAATTGTATGTCTATTTAATGTATCCATGATAATACTGCATTCCTTCATTGTATAGCAGACTCTGATAGACTTATTTGGTGGTTGTCGTATGTCAGAGAGGCAGCTATCAGAACGTTGAGAATTCAACTATGATGGCATTTGCAGTTCTTGGGCTTTTCCTAGCAGCAGGCTGCTTGCAGCTTTTGAAGCAGTGGGGCAAACAACCATACCAGAACTGGCACAAGTTATGATATATGATCCTACTTCATGTGCATCAAATTTGATGCCCGATGCATTTCTGTCGTCTTTGTCGCTTCGATGAAGGTAGGTGAAAACGGCTGATTCATTGTATCAAATCTTTCTACTGCATGCAAGAAGCTACAATCTTTTTCTTTTTCTTTTTTTGTTTACAGGGGCTGACTAAAAGGAAAACTTCAGGGGATCGCACTAAAACACGAGGCATCCTAACAGCAGAGCATAGTTTGTGAGTTTTCAGATTCAAATGCATGTAGCAGAGCATAGTTTGTGAGTTTTCAGATTCAAATGCATGTTTCTTGAGCTGATGGTAAGTGAGCAGCCGTGCCATGAAAGAAAAGAACAAAAGCAGTACTCATAGCAACAACACAACAAAAGTTGTTCACTTGAAAATTTGAAGTAAACAGGGGTTGGATGGGGGTATGTTTAAGTGACTGGAAAAGTTTCTCAAAAATAATAGTGCATTCATAACTAATATGTTATTGACTTCGATACTGTTATTACATTGATTCAAATACACCGGCAAGGTACTACCGATGAATTATAACTCTCGGCTAAGTGAACCCGGGCCTATTCCGTACTGAGACCCATTTGAAGCACAACTGTTTGCTTGCTTTTATGCCAAAACCGGATAGATGATATGATTTGTTCAGGGATAGAAGATGACAAGCTTGTCCGATGATGACTTTGCTTAGGAAAGACTGATTAAAGTAAAAAGTAAGCGGATGGTTACTATCGTTTGTTGAAACAATCCTTCAGAGAATTTTGACGGGTCTATTTCCTTTGACTCTACCAATTATAGTTTTAAGTTTTACCCAAAACAAAGATTAGATTCAAATTCTATTGCTAAATCAGACGTTGATTAATTCAAGAAGGCATGTTGTCTATCCAAACTTCGGTTCGTTGGGTGTAAGATTCTTCCTCTGCTTCAATATATCAAATGAGAAGCCTAATGGAGGAGTAGTACAATCTAGTGCCTATGAATGGAGTCGTCCCTAGATGGAAAGAGAGATTAGTACTTGGTTTTAACTTGTATTGAGGACTAAACTAATATATAGAGGGCATTTTGCCATCCACGTTTAAAAGGTAGTAGAATTTATTACATTAGAAAGGGTTGGTCAGAGATGTAACAAACTATAGCAAACAATGTTCGATATATCAAAGGAATAAGTATGCATACCCAAGGTTCTCGCAACCACTTAACGAATCTTAAGGGATGTTAGACAGAGATCATCATGAATTTTTTAGAATCTATCAGCATCCAAGGAAACTTCGATTACACTGATGATAGCAGATAATCTGATTAGATACTTCCAATTTATTTCACTTAAACATCAAATCTAAGCATAAAATGTCTCAAGTGTCTTTTATAACAGGAGACATTTAAGTTACAAAGAGTCAGCTTGCATTTGTTCATGGCATATCATCCTCGATCTGATGGCTATTGTAAACAAAATGTTAGAAACTTATCTGAGATATTTATGTGAAGATTCTGCTAACAAGTGGGTGGACTCGATTCCAAAGTAGAGTATAAGATCACTTATAATTCTCGTATCTTGTATTAACATTCACCCTCTCAAAATATGTCATACTTGGCGAGGAAAATTCAGGTTTTAGTAGTGGATCAAATAATGTTAGTAACATTTTTTCTAACCAGTTTTCATCTTCTGAGAGCACAAAACTCATGAAACAACAAAGTGATAAAGAGTAGAACATGAAGGAAATTTCAAATGGAGAAGCAATTTTTGGTTAATTCACAACCATATAAACAACATTATCTTCATCGCATAGTAAATTACAAACGATCACCTTGTGATATGATCTATGATCTTATCAGATTAAGGAAAGAGTAGAACAAGTAGCTTTATAAGTTCCAACAAGCACAGATCTAGCAGCAACGTTTCAACATAACATATCACTATCCTGTACTTGTTTTGGATAGGAAGATGATCAAAAGTTAATTACATTGACAGCTCAAAAAATTGCTAAGCAAAACTGAGCATGCTTTTTTTAATTCAAGTCTGTCACCGGCACAATACTGAAATCAATTCAACCGCAAGGAAAGACTCAAAGACAAAAGGAAAATTATATCAGAAAAGAATATTCAGATAAAAGAAGGAAGTTCATACAGTTTTCATCATCTGTATGAAACTTTCTCTTTTCTTCCTTTTCGAATTGTTCTCTTTATCTGCAAAAGCAACCACTACACACAGAATTTCGTGTAAAGAACCAGCTTTCATGTTGTGCAAGCTGCATCTCCAACACATGACACACACCAGGAAAGATCTAAACTTTGGACATCCCTTTGAGTAAAAACTCAGCGTCTGATAACTGCTTTATGTGCATTCCATCTGTTGAATGTTCTATTCTTGAGGTTCCAGGTCTTGGAGGACTCTGTTTAGTACCTTCGACAGTACTCGGACTTCCAATTGGGGCTGCAAATTTTGATCCTCCTAAGATAAGTCACAATGAAGACCTTTTGAACACAAATAGTGAGAGAAATACACATAGAACTCACTTACCCATCATAGACTTGAAGAAAATCATCCAGACAAATTTCACAAGTAGAATTTCATGTCACCTAATTAAAGCAGGAACTGCATGTGGAGAATCATACTTCATGCAGACAGGCAACTGTATTCTACGTTCCAACTTTGTGGAAGAATCATAAGATTTGTGCTAGCCACTGGAACTGCAACCCTCTTCCTCGGGTTGTTAGTCGTCTTAAGAATTTATTGGTATTGTCAGCAGCTTGCTCCACATCATTTATCGGCTGAATGACTACTTTGCAGATAATATATCAAAGAGTGTTCTTGTCCCAGGCACGCAGTTAAGCGGAGTAGAGGGTAAGGTCTGTTTCAGTAGTATAACTACAAGAAAAAAGGGGGGAAAAAACAGCATTTGCGAAAGGTACAGGCAGTAATTTTCATCATTTCGAAAGTTCCCCCATCACCTCGTAAACTTTTCTCACTAACATCATAAGTGATACCAAAAATCTCTCTATTCCAACACTAGGACTACAATGGAAAACACACATTGAGAGGTAGAATCAGTAAAGAAAGACATATAGATGCAGCTGAATTCGCATAAGCTCCCATCTGCAATCCAAATCCCATTGAACTTCCATTTACAAATATGTGTTTATTGTATTCTAGGAGAAAAAGCTTCATGGCATACTTGTCCTGCTGCCACGCCTAATGATCAAAGCCTGAGGAAATTTCAGCAACTTCTGCCTCAAAATCAGCAGACAAATTATTCCTTTGCCAAATTAATCGCAAACTTGTGTTCACAATATCAACCATTTAAATGCTCCATATTCCAGAAATCTGAAGGAACATAGCTTAGATTGATTTCCATTTCAACTGAATTCCCAAGCAAAATAAAACACTTACACTTTCAACAGGGAACAAAAGATTAGACTTCTCCAGATCTGAGGCATCTGGGTTTTCAGATTATTCAAATTTGACACCCCTTGCAATCATATTGATTCAGCCATGACCACTAAAATGTTCATCACTCCAACCATGGTAGTCATGTGGCAGAAAATGCAGCCACGAGCTTTGATTAAACGAGGGTCAATGGAATTCCTACTAGGACGTTATTGTTGTTATTTTTGTCGTCGTTGTGTCATAAAGAAGGGCATGTACATACAAAATGAGAAGCCTTCCCAACCCATGACTTTGAAGCAGGTTTTGCTACACAAAACCCCCAATTGCACACTCCTAAACAAGCTTCTTGCACCAATGAAGAACTCTAAACAGTTGAGTTTCAACCATAGCCCTTATACTATATTTCCTTCTTTTTGCATCTTCAAGATCCAAAGTTCTATATGCAAGAGGAAGTAAATACATTGCTGGATGCAGTCTCCTGCAGAAATATAAATAGCAGAAAAATTTGGAAACATATGACGATAAGCAGGAATTAAAAATAGTGACTAGATCAATATTTTGTTAAGCCTCCTTTCCATATACAATATGAAAGGAGAAAGAAGAAGGAACCGACAGCTGGCACTGCCGTCATTTCTGCAGGCTAAAGGCTTTGTTTTTCTGTGAGAATGCTAGTACCATATAGAGGAGGTAGCAGTTTGTAGGATTCTGTGTCAGGAATGTTGGGTATAATAGGGGCATATGTGAGGTAGGAAGGGTATTGGGTAGTCTGTCAGGGTGTGAAAGTGGGAGAGTTGGTCACCTCTCAAATGTGGCCTTTAGTCATCCAATATCTTCCTCCCTTGTCAATAAAATCCTAAATACCAGCATCTATCTATTTCCTTATTTCCTCTTCTACTGACCTTTATTTGCAGAAGTTTCATATCATATTTTTTTCCTACCTACTAGCTAGTTGGTTTAGTTGTTTTCCATACTTACCTGTCAGTGAATATAATTTGGATAGGGAAAGGGGTAAAGACTACAACAAAAGAGCATCACCCAATAGAAGAAGACATTTGGATGTTTCCTTTCATTAAATCAAGGTCCAGAATGGTTGTGTTAGGTGTAATTGTATCTCAGGTCTAGAAAATCTCAACAATCAATCAAAATACAATCTATGGGCTAAGATACAATAGAAATAAAGATTTGATGCGGAACAAGTAGACAAATAATACAAAGGACAAGTTATCCAGGATTACTGTAGATTATATCACCTACTTATTGTTTTTATTTCATTTTGAAAACATGTTTGTAGACCACATGTACTAATGGGTTATAAATAGGAGAGTTTATTCATAGGATTAAATGTTTTAACATCCAAAAGAGAAGAAGAGCTAAGATATTTTGCAGAATAGCAACTCCAAACTTAAAATGCAAAATCTTAGAATTTTCAAGTCATCTTGTTATTAAGAGACACCTCGTACTTTATTTAGATTATCTTTTGCTTCAAGTAGAAAATAGATAGATTCAACTTATACAAAAAATTATAGTTTTGATTGATGACGAAGGACTATTGACAGCCAGCAAATAGAAGAATTGTCCCCACAAAGATTAAATTACTTGAAACTTATAAAACTGAAATCTTCTCTGAATATACTTACTTCTCATTCTGGTCAGTTTCACTAAAGCCATCCCAATGTCTCTGGGACAGGACTGTATGACCTTTTCTATCTTTGCCAAATGTTTCAATATACCAACCACCTATATCATGCATGCTACAACGAGGCTCAAACAGCCAAAATCTGCAACAAAAATTCATATGAAGCAAACTACAAGTAGAAAAAATTCTCAAGACACGGATCAATTGTCTCCATAAAAGATACAACAAAACATAGATTAACAATTTTAATTAGTACACATCATACCCTCATCTTTCCGAATCCAATAGCAGGAGACATTGAAAAGGTTTTAGTTATCAGCTATCAACCAACAATTATCAGTTA